>PITB01030616.1:0-16712 GCA_004024585.1 Paradoxurus hermaphroditus
TCGCTCCCCGAGCGCCCCGCGGCGGGGCTGCAGGGCGCGGCGGTCGCGGCACAGCCTCGGCCGAGACCCGGAAGGACCCCCGCGGCCGCAGAGAGAGGTAGGGGCGTGTTCTGCGCGGGCGACCGCGGGGCTGCGAGTGAGCAGCGGGCCCGGCCCCTGCGTCCTGCCCAGCTCGGAGGGCCTCCGGCGTCCTGGCCACCAGAGGGGACCCGCCTGTCCTGCCTCCTTTCCGGCTGCTGTGTCCCCCCCACTTCTTTCCTGAGCTCCCCGCCCTCCCTAAGCACACATTCTCCCCCACCCTCGCTCCACCCGATTTCCACGCTCTTTTTCAATACACTCGAGTAACCCCTCCACTGGTGTTTTGGGAGCCCCCCGTCCCCCCCCCCCACCTTATTGTGCCTTCTAGAAGGTGTTTATCCGTCTGCATTTTGCAGGAGGGAGAGGCGTCTGCGGAATACCAGTGTGCATTTGGCCGGGGGCTTCCGGCTGACTCTTCAGGAACAGAAACTGGGGTGCACACACCAGCTCCCCGGCTGGGCCAAAGCCCCGCTGGAATCCCGGGAGCACCACCGTGCGGCCGCCACAGGTCAGTCATGCCCGGATGGGGTTCCTTGTTAAGTCAGTCCAGCTTTAAAAAAACAGTAAACGAATTTAAACGAATTTAAAACGAATTTAAACGAATTTAAAAAAAATAGTAAAACGAAATGAAAGTACGTGGCAGGCAAGCATGCAGTCTGTTTTTCTGACTGTCTTCCCCACGTCTGGTGTCATCGTGATTTCGCTGTGGCTCCATTCTAGTCCAACGGTGATCAAGGCAGGGACAAATCAGAGCGAGCAGACTGCCACCCACGCCTCGCTGGCCTGACTGTCCCCGCCCCCAACACAGCCACAGAGGCACAGGTCTAGCCCAGCCGCCGTGTACCCCTCACCACTCCACGCACCCTGACCCCATCCCCGTCGTCTGCCGCCGTGCAGGAGGGTTCCAATCTCTCCACATCCTTCCTAGCGCACTGGGGGCTGTCTTGTTGATGATAGGCATCTAGGGAGTGTGAAATACAATCTTTTTGTGGTTTCGAGTTGCATTTCCTTGATGGCTAATGATATCAAGGAACTTTTCGCGTGCTTATTGGCCATTTGTAGACTTCTGCGGAGAAATGTTTGCTCAAATCCGTGTCCCATTTTTGAACTGAGTATGTTATCTCTGTATTATTGTGACTTTTTTGTATTCTGGATACCCTTCCCTTACAGGATATATGCCTTACAAATATTTGCTCCCGTTCTGAAGGCTGTGTTTGCATGTTCTTGATGGTCTGTTTTGAAGCACAAAGGTGTTACATTTTGAGGGGCACCTGGGTGGCTCAGTGGGTTAAACGTTCCTGGTCAGCTCAGGTCATGATCTCACAGTTGGTGAGTTCAAGCCCCATGACAGGCTCTGTGCTGACAGCTCAGAGCCTGGAGCCTGCTTTGGATTCTGTGTCTCCCTCTCTCTTTCTGTTCCTCCCCTGCTTGTGCTTTGTCTCTCAAATATAAAGAAACATTAAAAAAATGTTTTAGAAGTGTTACATTTTGAGGAAGTCAAATTAATCTGTTTTTTTCTTTTGTCATTTGTGCTGTTGGTGATTTAAGAAGGTTTTGTCAAACCCAGACCCAATGATGTACTCCTGTGTTTTTTTCTAAGACTTACGTAGTTTTATCTCTTATATGTATGTCCATGATTTATTTTGAATTAGTTTATATGCGGTGTAAGGGAGGGGTCCATCTCATTCTTTTGCATGTGGCTATCCAGTTGTCCCATCACCATTTTCTGAAAAGATTATTTTTTGTCGTGAATTGTCTTGGCACCTTCTAGAAAATCAATTGACCCTATATGGTTTGCTTATGAATCTGTAGGGGAGGAAAATTTCTTAATCCTCTTAAGGTCCCTGGGTAGATCTGGAAATTAAACTGACAAAGACCCATTCACAGGAGAAAAGCATGCAAATTTATTTAAAAATTTTAAAATGTTTATTCATTTTTGAGAGATGGAGAGAGACAGAGCATGAGCGGGGAAGGGGCAGAGAGGTAGGGAGACACAGAATCTGAAGCAGGCTCCAGGCTCCTAGCTGTCAGCACAGAGCCCTATGCGGGGCTCGAACTCACAGACCGTGAGATCATGACCTGAGCCGAAGTCGGCCGCTCAACCGACTGAGCCACCCAGGTGCCCCGCAAATTTATTTAATATAAGTTTTATGTAAGCCTGGAGACTTTATAAAGAAAGGAAGACCCAAAGAAAGAGTTAAACCTGAATATTTTTGAGCCAGGCGTAAGAAGGAGTGGACAGTAGTGTAGAAGATGAGAGGTCAAAGCGGATAAGGTACATGTAATAAACCGGGGGCAACTTCGTAAAGGCCTCTTTGTTCGGATTCTCCTCGGGGGTCCGTTTGTCTTTGGACGTCAGTGTGCTCCTTTGCTCCGGGTAGAGGGAGGGCTTCTCTCACATGAGGGTTTTATGACCTATTTCGGGGGAGAAGTCAATTCTCTTCCCCCCCAGGCCCTCATGCCAGGTGGAACTGGAGGAGCCGCTGGCATTTCCAGGATCCGGTTAGGAGGACTGAATATACAAACCCAGTTAAGAGGAACGAGTTAGGAATACAGGCCGTGTGGGTTAATAAAATACATGCATCTCGTTTGCAGTCTCTTCATGATGGGACTTTAAAATATTAATCCTTATGAATCTGACCTTGAATGTGGGCATGAGGTATTCTGGACCTGAGAAAACTAATTGTTATTTACCTAAAAGCCAATAAAGACACTGTGGCTCCCCGTGCCCCGTTTCTTATTCCTGGGGTGATGTCTTGCAAGACTGGTCAATTGTCCTCCGCATACAAACTTTGAAGCTGTGTTCCTATGAAAATGATTTTTCTCTGTTGGTAAAAGGGAAGGCGGCAGCGGTCCCCCTACCTGCCTGAAAGGGACTCTTTGGAATCATAATGGTTCTGAGTCCTCATTGTCCTGATTGTCTGTAAATGTACATACAGTCTCTCCACGCCCAGGTACTTCCTCTAACTGTCCAGCCTTGCTCTTCCGATTTAGAGACCTCCAAGAACTGGACTCCATACCCTTTGAGGCCGAAATACCTAGAGAGGGCCTTCTAGTCTTCCTGATACTTTGGGGCTTAGCCTAAGGTCAACCTTCAGGCTGGAATTCTTTCGCTTCTGAGAACAGAGCAATTTACTAGACAGATGGCTCCATTTCTAATTCTCATAGTATTTGATGAGTAAAATGATTCCAGGGGAAATGACAGGGAACATTTCCTATGTTTATATTGTGTACATTTCTGTGTCTCAGGAGGCTCGGGCTTTTTATAAAAACACTGACAAATCTGAGGCAGTTTGATTTCCTACAGGTTCATGGGTAATTAAGTAATTACTGGTCTTTCCAAGTGGGACCAGCCCGCTGTGGTGAACCCAGAGTGTCACACACAAAGGGACAGGACCACAGCATGCATTGCAGTGTTTCCATGTCCTGTGGTACCAGCTTGGACACATGGATCGTGAAAGAGAAACATGGCTTGAAAAGTATGGAGCTGAGCCTGGTCCAAGGGGAAATTGTTTTATTTAAAAAAAAAATTTTTTTTTTAATGTTTATTTTTGAGACAAAGAGAGACAGAGCACAAGCAGGGAGGGGCAGAGAGAGAGGGAGACACAGAATTGGAAGCAGGTTGCAGGCCTTGAGCTGTCATCCCAGAGCCTGACGCGGGGCTCGAACTCAGGAACCACGAGATCATGTCCCTGAGCCGAAGTTGGACGCTTAACCAACTGAGCCACCCAGGCACCCCTAAGGGGAAATTATTTTAGTCATGAAACAATTCTCTTTGCACCTCTCCTCACTGCCTAAAGGGCTGTTAGTCTTCTGTTGCTGTGTGCCAGGTTACCACCAACTCCTTTGCCTCAGTGACACCCAGTCATTAGCCCACGGATCTGTAGGTCAAGGTGTGCTGTGATGTGGTTGGGTTCTGCCCGCCCCCGCACGAGGCTGTGATTCAGGTATTGGCCAAGTACCAAGTGACTCTTAGAAAAGAGTCGAATAGGAGATGCTTGTGAGTTTGACGCTCCAAGAAGCCAAAGGTGTGGCTTTCATCACAAACCCACATGAAGGTCTTCAGTGGGCATCTGGGGTCAGAGAAGCTCCCAGGCCAGGTCCGCCCCCTTCAGAAACTTCTCATGTAGAAAAACTACAGTAGGAACAGGCAGCCTCCTCACGGAGGTCTGTTTGTTCTTGTCCAGGCCAATAAGGTTGCGATGACAAAAAGTGGGGGACGAGCCACTGCAGGGGCCCGAAGGGTATTTTGGTGGAAGCATTCGGTGGCATCCGGAGAGGTTCGTTGTCTCATAGATGTCCCCCGGTAAGAGCTTGGAGAAGCCAGATCTGGCTGCTGGTTTGATGTGCACTTGACAAGTCTTTGCCCTTTGATTTCTTCATCTGTGTAGTGGGATCAGAGGAAGGATGGACTCATTTCTTCTCATAGGAGAGGAAACTCAAAGCCAACACCACACCCGAACTTGGTCACAGACTCTCACACCTCCCTTCTCTTCTTCTCAGGGCCCGTTCGTCTTTCCTAAAAATCATTTGCCCACTCTCCCCTGTATACCTACATCCACGTCTCCTTTTCTCTATTTTTTTTTTAATTAGAGAAAATTTTTTAATGTTTATTTTTGAGAGACAGAGATAGAGCGTGAATGGGGGAGGGGCAAAGAGCGAGGGGTAGAGAGGGAGACACGGAATCCGAAGCAGGCTCCAGGCTCTGAGCTGTCAGCACAGAGCCTGACGCGGGGCTTGAACTCAAGAATTGTGGGATAATGACCTGAGCCGTGGCTGGAGGTTTAACCCATTGAGCCACCCAGGCGCCACCCCGCCCCCTCTCTATTAAGATGGTATTTAAGGCGATTCTAAACTGCCTCGTGAGTTACTGTTTTTCCCTGGGCCTCTCCCATGTGTACACAAGGTATACATATTAATAAACTTACATTTCTTTTTCTCTTGTTAATCTGTCTCATTACAGGGGTCTCGCCCAAGAACTCAGAAGGGTAGAGGGAAAATTATTTTTCTCTCTCCTACGATACTAATATTTAAAAAAAAAAATCTTCCTTTCCCAAGCTGAGGGTTCAGCTGGCTTGTGCTGTGGTGCTGCGGTTCCCCCGCAGGTGCTCACTTGACCGCAGGCCCCAGGCCGTGCTCTGAGGTCCGTTGCTATGGATGTGACAGGGCTGTTTCCAGGCGGTGACTGAGCCTGACGGGGTAGCAAGGCAGGCTTCTTCCTGGAGGACACGGGACTTCTCTCTTTTATGTGAGGACTTTTTTTTTTTTACCTTTTTACTTTTACTATAAAGACTTCCCTGAGGCCTTGTGGTACTTTCCCTAGACTAGACAGCGGGGCAGGGTACCGCCCCCCAGACTCCCGCCCCTCTCTCCTTCACTTGGGGTCTGAACAGCAGCCTCCCCAGGGTTCTGCCTCTTTTCTCACAGAGGTTTTCCCCACTGAAATGCCTGCACGTTAATCCCATCTTGGTTTCTACTTCTCAGAGGACCTAGACTGTCAGGTGGATTTACTGGCTGAAATTCTGTTTCATCGTATTTCATGTTCTGGCAACAACTAACATTCCACATTTCCTCTAATACATCAAAACCGAGCAGTTACGTGAGGTGGTGATTTGGGCCCTTTGCATTCTTCTGTAAATTCAGCTTGCTGAATTTTTTTTTTCATTCTAGAGAAGTAGTTTGGGCACTGATGTAAAATAACACATTTCGTTCAGTCATGGCGCCTTCAAATAGACATTGCATCAAAATGTTATTCATTTGCCAAATGGCCGGAGTCCTGCGCCGGCTGGACCCAGGAATTTCCGAAGGATGGACGGCCGGCGACAGGACTGAGAGAGCCACGAGATGTAGTCTGATTACCAAGCAGGCATCTCTGGCTCTTCTGGCATCTCAGCTCTGCTGGTCTGTTTCTTTATTGAAAGGCAATGAATGAGATTACATCAGTGACAAGGCATTTTTAACCGTTTTTCTTAGGTTGGCATATTTGTGAATCCCCCAGACCTAGGAGGAGACAGTCTTAGCTTAGATTAGGCAGTCACCATTTTTATGACTCTGTTCCAAACTATAGATCACGCCACTGTTTTTGAGGCAGAGTTAGGTAGTCTTATAGCAGAGAAACTAACAAGATGTTTAAGAGAGCAGGGTTGTTGTTGTAGCCCTCAGTAAACAGAGGGCGCATACATTGTTGCCTTAAGACCTATGTTTCATCTATAGATAGATTAGGAGTCATTCTATGCATAATCTTTAACCATCATGGAGGAGGTATAACTCACTTGGTAGAGACATAATCTTCTAATGCTTGTCTAAGTTCTTTTCCTTTTTGAGTGAGTGAGCCTGTATATTAAGGGCTCATGTTTTATTTATTCTTTTTATAAATGGTAGTTTCCGTAAAAGTATTTCGTTATTGCCTTTTCATTATAAGGGAGCATGGGGATAGGAATAGCAACAGGATTCGTGGAATGTAAACCTCAGGAAGGTGCTCAGTATTTGTTGTTGATCAGTAAAGGTATGTGTAGCTACTTTTGTTTGGCTTCTGCTTGTGCCTTATCTATAAACAGTGCTGTTATCTGTTGGGCTAAGCTAACCTCCGGAGAAGGTCCTAAGTCTCTTTACAACCTCTCCAATCAGTCTGTTGAGCAAATACTGAGAGAAGCTTTACAGCGATGTGCTTTGGGGTTTTATGGTGGGATGATGAACACAATGCAATCCCTGCAGAGAAATCTAGTTTGGTTCAAGGAGTCTTGGGGCCTGACATCTACTAATTTTTAGCCAACTCATAACTGCTATTCTGGATGATCGATTTGTGTAACCTATCCCCAAGAGGCAACTTTGAGGTTACTTCTGGCCAGGTTACTCTCATTCAGATATTATCCATCAAGGCATCACGCTCCAGGTCCACTTTTTCATATGCCATAAAACCAAAGAGCATTATATCCCTCAAGGCCAACGAGAGCTGTTCAAGAAATCCAGGCCTGAAAGGTTATTAATAGAAGGAGAGAATATTGGGATGCCATTTTAGTCAGCAGGAGACTTTGCAACTTCCGCCTTATCCACACAGGTTGACGTCTCAACCTGTGAGCCCAAGATGGCTCCCAACACCAAATCTTGAAAAATTTTCAAATCTTCAGGGCAATTCTGATTCTTTGTTTCAGTGGGCACAATCATCCGTATAAAGCACCAATTCTGATCTGAAAGGTGTAGGGAGGTGAAACTGTCAGTAAGCCAAGGTTAGAGCTTGTTTTGTAAACACGTTCTTGAGTTGCTTTCTCATTCAACACAGAAGGTGGCCCTGAGCTTCACGCTTCTACAAAGCATCGCAGAGTCTTTGAAGTGGATGCTGTCTGTCTCTGAGCAGCTGAAAACTCCTCATAATCTTTAAAAAAATTTTTTTTTAACGTTTGTTTATTTTTGAGAGACTGAGAGAGACAGAGCATGAGCAGGGAAAGGGGCAGAGAGAGAGAGGGAGACCCAGAATCTGAAGCAGGCTCCAGGCTCTGAGCTGTCAGCACAGAGCCCAACGCTGGGCTTGAACTCACAGACCACGAGGTCATGACCTGAGCCGAAGTTGGACACTTAAGCGACTGAGCCACCCAGACGCCCCGGTCTCCTCATAGTCTTTTGCCCCCGGCCCCCCAGGCTCTCATGTGGACGAGGTCCCACCTGAAGCTCCAGCCCGATCTTTGATGTACTATAATAGGATCCTTATTTACAACAGCAACTAAGAAGTAGTTTTGCAAAATCAAAAGTGAACCTAAAACTGATCAAACCTCTAGATTTAACAGCTGGTTGATAGAAAACATGTCCGCAAAACAATAGAAACGGGCATCGGCATGCAATCAGCCAAGTCCAAACTATGAGAATTCTCTAGGACAATCTTATTCCTTCAATACATTAAGTTCAAGGAGAAGAATAAGAAGGGGGGCATAAAAATTAAACGAGGTTGTCCAGGTCTGGACTGCGTCGAGTGGAGTCGTAGCAAAGAGAGTGAGCACCTGTGACAGAAAGAGGGGGGCGCCGAATGGGGAGAAAAGATCCTTTTAAATCCCTGGTCTCCACGACACCACAAGGAAGCCTCTGAAGGGCCGGACTGTGAGAGGGAGGAAGCTCCCTTCTTTGTTCCCACATCCTGAGCTCTTGAATCTTCAACCCGATCTCCCCTCCAGCTGTCCGAGGTTCAGGAAGAATGGCAAATTCTATAGACCACTGGGCGTGTGCACTGTTGCCAGATGAATTCATTTGACAACCATTTCGGGGGAGCAGCTTCAGTGAGCAGAGCATGGGGCTAGGTGCAAGGCAAGCAGCAATAATATAAGACAGCTCCTGCCCTCCGGGGGCTTGCAGTCCATCTGGATACACAAGACCCTTAGCAGAAAGTGAGGCAAAACACCCTGGGAACGGGGTGAACGAATACTGGGTGTGGTCTGGTCAGAGGCCTCCGGCGAAGAAGGCAGGACTTCGCAACAGAAGGGGTGAAGAGCAGGAAGGTTACAAGGAGGAGCCCTAAGTCAAGACTCTGTTTTCCAGGATG
The DNA here is from genome assembly GCA_004024585.1 of Paradoxurus hermaphroditus. Taxonomy (NCBI): domain Eukaryota; kingdom Metazoa; phylum Chordata; class Mammalia; order Carnivora; family Viverridae; genus Paradoxurus; species Paradoxurus hermaphroditus. The sequence goes on from PITB01030616.1 coordinate 8,606, forward strand.
TGCCGAGAGTGTGGGGAGCAGCGTGAGGAAGGATTGCTGCCTGGGGGTGCGAAGAGTCCTAGGTAGAGAGTGGGCGGGGCTTTCCAGGAACTGAGGAGGGACAGTTAGTTCCCCGGTCACCTCCCTGTTCATCCAGAAGCCCCACTCAAACACATGTGGGAGACAGACAGACAGACCGACAGACACACCTGAACAAGGAAAGAGGCAAAGCCCTAAGTGTCTGGTTCGCAGGAATTAGAAAAGGATGAAAAGGACTTGTCTGCCTTCCTGCACCAAGACCGAAACTTTCCCTCCGGGACAGAGGGGACACAGCACAGCAGAGCACTGACATATTCAGTGCGAGACGAGAAATCGTGCCTTCCAAGAAGCGCCCACAGCAATGCCTGCAAGCCGAAGCATTAGCACGAATGGCATTATCTAGGGGTCAGAGGGATGCATCGTGCGAAGCCAGGTCTGAAGCTATCCCCCCCTCCTGGCCTCCCAGGTCCTGTTCCTCTTTGGGAAGGGGTGGGACCCCCCCGCAGCAGGAGAAGCAGGAGGCAAAGAGGGGATTCTGGGCTTGGGACTAATCCTGGCCATGTTTTGGATTAGCACAGCTTGTTTGGACTGAGCTGGTGTCACCAGGGACAGGGAACTGAAGGCTCCATATGGGAGAGGCACGCCCCCCAGAGTGGTCACGTGGGGGGCGTTGAAATGGTTCTGGGCAATCGGTCCTCCGGGACTGTATTTTCTCTGTTGGCCTACAGGATGCAAGGGCGCTTGGCTTTTCTTTCCAGAGTCATTACCTGCTAAGAAAGCACATGCTGTGCCGAGTAGTCAACCCGAACGCGACGAAGGTTCAACCCTGCTCTCACCCAGTTTTCTCTTCTCCTCTCACTCGCCACGGGCAGCCTCTTTTCCCACTTTGACACATATCCTAGCAAACTTTGTTTTCTGTTTAAGTGTTTGCCAAGAGAGCTGTCCTGCTGCTCAGCACTTTGGTTCACTTGTCAGCGAATCACGGGTGTCCTTCCCTGTCCCACACACGTCTACTTCATCTTTGTGAAACGTTGCATAGAATTTCCTAGGGTCTGCACTTAACACTTTGAAAATAATATCTGAAAGAGACTGATCCCCTTTGTACCTGGTTTTTTCAATCTAATTAATTGGAAGAAACCCTAGGGTGTAATGAGTTCATTCTTTGTAATGAATGAACACTCGCCTACGCATTTAAAACAGGTTCTGGCTGTGTGTCCTCGAGGGAAGCATTGAGGAAGTGCTCACTGAGGCAGTTCCTGTGATCCGTGGTTCAGAGGAGGAGCCACGGATGACACAGAGATCTTGGGGTCACGCTGTGCGAGGAGATTAGATGGTCAGCAAGGGCAGCTGCTGTCTCCCTGCCTGCCCGGTTCCCAGCCCTGCCTCTGCTCCTAAGGAGATATTTATTAAATACATGCATGTTCTGTAAATGTCCCTTTTCTAGTATTAATGAAAAGGGTGTCTATCAGTCCAGGATCATCAGTAGATGCTAAGACCGTGGGCAGAAAGTTTGTTGGGGAACAAGATATTCACATAGAGACTAAATGTCAACCCACATTTTCTGTCATGCAAATGTCATACACATAAACTCACCCGTTAGCAGCAGCAGCAGCAGCAGCAGCAGCAGCAGCATCAGTGACTAATCTTTGTTGACATTCTGGAGACCGGCTTGGGACTAACTCACTTGATTTCCTTTTATCCTGGCTGAAGACAATTTTTACCTCCTTGTGCACGCCGCCATGTGGTCGCCATTGCGTGTATTTTTCTTAAGTTTAATGTATGTAAGTAATCTCTGCACCCACATGGGGCTCAAACTCATGACCCCAGGATCAAGAGGTACACGTTTTTCCAACAGAGCCAGGAGCTCTGGAGCCAGGAGCCGGGAGCTCCGCCATGGCCTGTATTTTAAGTTCTCAGTTCAATCATGACCATGACCAAAATGGCCTTAATGTTCTAGTTCCCAGTTGGACTAATCTTAAAATTAGCTCCCAACCTCCCTTTTCTTAGAATACTTTCTTTAAGAAACTTGTAAATTCTTTCTCTTTACAGCCCATGGTGGTCATTCTCTGGACTCTGGGAGCAATCTCTTTGAAAACATCAAAGGAGATGGGGTCCTCATCCCTCAGTCTCTGTAGGTGGGTAGGAGCCTATATTCTCAAAAAAACCAGAGTGAGAGGGCTTCAACAACAGAAACACTTCGCAGAGTTCTGGAGGTTGGAAGTCCATGGTCAAGGTGCTGGCAGGTTTAGTCCTCCTGAGACCTCTCTCCTGGTCTCCCATATGGCTGCCTTCTTGCTGTGTCCTCACGGGGCCTTTTCTCTGTGTGCACCCACTTCCGATTTCCCTTCCCCTTCATATAAGACACCAGACCTATTGGATTAGGGCCCCACTCTTTTAACCTCCTTCATTCTTAAGTACCTCCTTAAAGGCCCTGTCTCCAAATACCTTTACCCTGGGGGTTAGGGCTTCAACCTATGACTTCATCATAGACCGTCCATACAGAGACTAACTTTGAGGGGAGCTAATTCACAAACATAGATGGTCTAATTATAGACAAAAACATTTGCAAGCTTAGGAAATAACACATCCTTTCGATCAACTTCCAGCACTTTTCCGCTACCTCCCCATACCTCTTAAAATATCTCTGTCCTTTTTTCCAGTGGAGTGGAGTTCAGATTGAGTTCTGGCCTCCCTCCTCTATTACAATAGCCTTCAATAAAGTCTTCCTTTTCCGTTCAATCTTGTCTGGTGCAATTTTTGCTTTGATAATTGGTATGTATAGATGTACATGGGTTATCTTTCCTGTTAACATCCATGATAAGTTTCTGCATTTCAAAACCATGTCATCCTTCTTTTTTTTTTTTTTAACGTTTATTTATTTTTGAGAGACATAGAGACAGAGTATGAGCAGGGGAAGGGCAGAGAGAGGGAGACACAGAATCCGAAGCAGGATCCAGGCTCTGATGAGCCATCAGCACAGAGCCTGATGTGGGGCTTGAACTCACAGACCGTGAGATCATGACCTGAGATGAAGTCGGCCACTCAACCAACTGAGCCACCCAGGCGCCCCATGCCATGTCATCCTTCTAAAAGCTGTCATGTTTGTTAGGCATGACTGTACTTTTATTTAGCAGAAATTACTTTGTTCCTTCAGAGCTCTAAGGGAATTGTATTATGTTGGTGCCAGACTAATTTTAGTAGTATACCGTGTGTGCTTTCCCCCCCGATGTTTATAAGATAATTTTTAAACATACAGAAAAATGGATAGAATTTTACAGCAAACACCAATATACTGATGCCCTAAGATTCTACAGCTAACAGTTCACTATCCATGCTTCAGCACATATTATCCGTCTGCTCACCCTTCCCTTCTCTCGTCAATGTACCCTATTTTTGATGTATTTCCAAGTGGCAGATAATCCAGGATTTGCCCCAAATGTTTCAGTATGCATCTCAGTAACTAAAATTCGTGTCTGCCTTTGAATCAACACTCAGTTTCCCCACGACATCTTGAACTTCTGAAGAGCAGGGTCTTTCTCTGTCATCCTCATGAAAAATCTTCACTTCCCAGATCATTCTCTAACATGTAGATATTAATATTTAGCAAATGAGTGTTGCCGAATTTCCTTTAATGGAATATATAAAGTCTTTAGTGTTAACATTTAAACGTTAAGGCTTAAAATTCAATTACCCCTCATAGAAGTGAAGACATGCTGGTTTCTGTTCTCACTAAGAGGAAAATGGCCGCTATTGGAGCCACCCCCCTTCCCCCAACGTTAGTGCTATAGGAGGGAGAGCTCTGGTCTGCTGAAGGGAATCAGGAATCAAAATAGACTTTCATTGCTCTCCTGTTTTTATTAGTGTTAGTCCTGTTCAGAACTATCATCTCCAAAATGTTTTCAGGGTAAGGTATATTGACCAGAGTCCCCTCTCATTTTCGGAGAACTATAGAAATTGCGGCTCCAGAACTCAACCAGAATGTAACAACCAAATGTACAAAAGTCACAGGAGGGAATTACACATGCCTAGGATTAGATTTGGGGAACTGTGAAGAAACACATGAAACAATAGTGAAGGAAGGTAAGAATAGAATTTATTTCACTTTCATATAGGGGTGTGGAGGTTGCCCTGGGCTCTGAGGATTCATCATGGAGTCAAGGATCTCAATGACTTCTGTCTTGTCCCATTTTCCTCAGTCCCATTATCCTCAGAGCCACCCAGGCACCCCTCACCTTGCTCGGTTTGGTTTTCTTTTTAATCAATTAAGTAGCTAATTAATTAGGAAAGAGAGAGCATGAGCAGGTGAGGGGCAGAGAGAGAGGAAGACAGAGAATTCCGAGCAGGCTCTGCCTAGTCAGTGCACAGAGCCCCATGCAGGGATTGATCCCGTGAATCGTGAGAGCATGACCTGAGGCAAAATCAAGAGTTGGATGCTTAACCGACTGAGCCGCCCAGGTGCCCCTCACCTTCCTTTTCATGTCACATTCCCAGATGGCTACCTGAGCTTGAGCCATCTTGTCTATATTCCATCCATCCATCCAGAAGGAGAGAAAGGAAGGGGGAAGGGACTTACATCAGATGTCTTTTAGGAGGATTTCTCACAATACTTTTTATTTTAGGTGTTTGGTGACAGTCTGGTTAGATGACTATACCTATGTATCGTACAGAGAATCTTGGGGAAACAAGGTGTGAATCATGCAAGGACTAGAGTGTAGCCACAAACCTGAGTTGTCATAACCAAGAAAGAGTGGAAGCCAGATAATGGGTGGACACCATTGCTTTACTTTTTTTTTTTTTTTCCCAGAACTAAGATCTAGGCACCTGTTTATTTCAGATCCAGAGCAGAGAGTAGCAGGGGACTAGAAGTCAAATATGTTCGAGAACAAAGGTAGGGAAACAATGAGTCCACCCTTAGTTTCTTGCATAGGAGGAATTGTAGAGTTACAGAGATTAGATCTTCAAATGGTTTGGAGGGTCAACAGAGGAGGTGGCTTCTTAGCCCTGAGAGCTATATTTGGAGTGCGCCATTTTGGGTTGCTGGGTTCTTCTGCCCACAACAGATAAAATGCCACACACCTGTAGCTTCCTTAGTGCTTTGGAGGCAGGGTAAGAACTCCTTTGGTTTTTAGAGAACTGGAGGCAGACTTGTTCTGAGGACCAACATCTGCCTGGGACCAAAAGGAATCAGTGAAACTTATGATATAAGCAGGTTATCATCAATCATTAAGATCAATAATTAACTATAACATAGTCATCGTAAGAAAATATGAACTAATGCTGGAATATTGCCTTTGAGTTTCCTGAGCTTTTCCAATTTGATCTTCACGGTGTTTCTGTGGAGACACAATGCCCTCTTGCTGGCTTCTGCGATTATGAAAGGGATGGAACGAGGCCAGGCTTCTGCGCTCTGCAGAGGAGGGGGAAGGTAAGCCAATGGCGGATAGCACACCAATGTATTTGCTCTACAGCCAGGCCTTCGAGTGCAGCCTGCTCGCTGGCTCTCACACTCGTGTGCGTCTTTGTCCTGACTCCTGCTCATCCCTTTGTCTAGATGATTTTTTCTATCTGAACAAGATAGAAATTTGGTTAGATGGCTTCAGGACTCAGATAGTATCATCTTCCATCAAGTTTCCCCAACCATCTTTGATGGAATTCGTTTCCTCTCTCCTGTATTCTAAAAGTTCTGGCTGCTGCAAAAATACCGCTCAGTGTTCTAGGCAGGTGTACCTCTATATGGATCTCACGCTGGTTGATTAGTTCTCTTCGGAAAGGGGATATACTTGTTTGTCTTGACTTCTAGGAGGAGAATTACACATCCTAGATGTTCAGTGAATGTATAAGGAACTAATGTATTGAATCATTTTGGAGGTAGTAGGTGCTGAGGGTAGCATCTTCTTGTTGTTAGGGATTCGACAAAAGCATTCGCCGTGTGTCTTTCAGGCCTACAATCCATGGCCCCAACCACATCTCTCTTCTCCTGAGTCCTACCCCATCCTTCCTTACTGAGTCTCCTCTTGATCTATAACTAACGAGGTATATAAGAGTTCCTGCTCCTTCCTCGGAATTCTCATGTCTTGGGCATCCTTGGCTCTGGAGGAGAGGGAGACAAGAGCCCTGGTCCTTCCATTTTCCTTGGAGCCCCTACTGGCAGCTTCCTCAGATGCCATGAGGCTCCTCTGACGGTTTCTTCAAAGTTCTGCAGATTTCCCCAGCTCTTATCTCAATGTCCTCCCACCTTCCACCTGCTGCCCACTTCCAAAGCCACCTGCACATTTTGTTACACTTCCAGGTATAAAAATCTGTTGTAATCACCTGCTGTGGCTTAACAGATTTCCCCCAAATTTAGTGGCTTGGAATTCCAATAATCATTTATTATCTTACATAGTTACTGTGGGTCAAGAAGTCAGGAACAGGAGAGCTGGCAGGTTCTGGCTCAGGGTCCCCCATGGCGCTGCAATCCAAATGTTAACTGGAGTTGCAATGATCAGAGGGTTTGGCTGAGGCGGTAGCATCTGGATCACTCCCCTGACTGTTGGCAGGAGGCCTCAGCTTCTCATTACAAGGAATTCTCCATAGAACTACTTAAGTGTCCTTGAGACCTGAACAGCTGGCATTCCCTAAATTGAGAGAACCAAAATAGAATGGTGGACGCTCAAGAGTGTCTTCTGTGATCCGGACTTGGAAGTCATGTTTTAGTATTTCCATAATGTCCTGAAAGTTGCAATGTCATCCCTGTTTGGTGCGGGAGGAGATTACGCAGGGAACTGAATACCAGGAGGCACAAATCACTGAGAGCCATTTTGTAGGCAGCCTCCACCATTCCCTTTCTTGGGTCATCCTTGTCTTCGTGGGACTGGCCCTGTGGCCAGAGGGGGACAGGACACAGCAGAAGCAAGAGTCAGAATCCAGAAGGAATGCCTAAAACAGGAGTCATTTGGAGTGGGATTGGGATTGAGGAAAACATAAGGAAATATTTTTTTCACGTTCCCTGAACTAGTAGGATAACATAGGGACCAAGAGAGTGCCTTAAATAGTCTAAGAACTGGCAATCACCAGGGACCCTCAGTGGGGTAAGAGACAACTCCCTGTGGTCAGGAGAGAAAGAGGAAGTGAAACAATGACTGCCAGTTGTTTTGATTACTATCGAGGTGGGTTGAGGTCTCTGTTCTTCACATCATCCGCAGGTCTTCAGAAGAGAAACAGTGTTTGTTGAAGGGCCTAGGGAAACTCCACTTGGGGCTAGGCTCTTTCCAGTCTCGGGATACCTGAGACCTTTCCCCACCTTCAGAGTTAGAGAATACCACAATTTATTCTCCTCACAATTCCTGAGCTTCTCCTCACGGCAGCCAGTGTATTTGGCCCTGTATTTTGTTCCAAAACAAAACATCCCAAACGGACAAATACATTGACTTTGTATTAGTAGGATGTCCTTTGTTCTCAAAAACATAAAGAAGCTGATATATCTGCTGAGGGAGACAGACAGTACAACTCGTGATACCGCACTGGTCAGAGATTTTAAGACACAAAAGAAGGGACACCAGGTGGCTCAGATGGTTAAGTGTCCGACTTCGGTTCAGGTCACGATCTTGTGGTCTGTTGATTCGAGCCCTGCGTCGGGCTCTGTGCTGACAGCTCAGAACCTGGAGCCTGCTTCTGTTTCTGTGTCTCCCTGTCTCTCTGCCCCTCCCCCACTCATGCTCTGTCTCTCGCCATCTCTCAAAAATGAATAAACATTAAAAAAAAAAGACACAAAAGAGGGCATGCTTGATTTTCTCCAAGGTGAATCCTCGGGAGAAATAACATTTAACCAGGTGGGAAAATGGGGAAAGTGATTTCTGGGGAAAGAGATGATCACACACTAAAGAGCTTAGGGGCACCCATGATCTGAAAATCCTCAATATGATCAGGATGCCTGGACCTTGAACTATTATGAAAGAAGATCTTACAGAGAAGAAAGGGATAAGGAGGATAGGTGGGAGATGTCTGGAATCATAGATGCTGCACAGAGAAAATCCGCAAATCATCCCAACAATCATCCATCCATCCATCCATCCATCCACCCACCCACCCACCATCCATCCATCCATCC
>PITB01030617.1:0-16718 GCA_004024585.1 Paradoxurus hermaphroditus
GAGAACGCTTTGCAAGGCTCCCGCCTCCCGCCAGGGTGTGCGCAGGGCCGCGGCTCCGCGCGGCGCCGCCCCCTCCCTCCCCGCCTGCCTGCTCTCCTCCCTCTTCTCCTCCTCCTCCTCCTCTTCCCGAGGCGACAGAAACAACAGCGCGGAAGGAGGGGAAAGTAACTCCCGGCACCTCCACCGGAATTAGCCCCGGTGCAGTGATGACACCTTCTCGTGGCGCAACCAAGCCCCGCTCCCTCCGCAGCGGCGTCCTCGCCGCCGCCCTCTCCATTTGAAAGTGGCCACCCCCCGCCGCCGCCGCCGCCGCTCCTCCCGCCCCGCCGCCGCCAGCTGCACCAATCCGCTCGGCCCCAGTTGCAAATCAAACGCTCCCTCGCGTCCAGAAGCCACTTGCGCCGCTGGAAACGGCCGTGCCGTCCCCCTCCCCGAGTCCCTCCCGGACGGCACCTTTGAGCTGGGGAGGGCACGCCGGCGAGAAACGGCTGTGAGATGGGAGAGGCGGCGGCGGCGAGCGGCCCCGAGCGGGCTCGGCTCCCGCTCCCGCCCTCAGACAGTTCTGGAAACTGTGTATCACCTCTGTCACAGGAAGCCATCCGGCAAGGAAGGCGGCGCGGAACCAACAAACAAACGCCTGCGGCCGCCCGCCGGAATCAGCGCGGGGACGGCGACGGCTTCGGGCCGTTCCCTGGGCGGGGGCGCGGCGGACGCCCCCGCGCCGCAGGCTTTGTGCGGGGCTCCCGCGGCGCGGGCGCGGCGGGCCGGGCGTCCCCGCCCCCGAAGCCCCCACCCCGAGCCCCGCGGCAGCGCCTCTGGGACCGTTAAGTGACGCTCCGGCCGCATGGGAGAAATCAGCGCCTCGGCCGCCGCCCGCCCCCATTTCCACAAGGAGCCGCCTCTCCTCCAACGCCAGAGGCGGGCTACAAAAGTTGGCCCCGGGGCCACCCAGCACCTGCCCCACGTGCCGCGGAGGCTCCCTCCCGGGCTACCCCGTCCCCTTCCCCCCGCCGCCCTCGACCGCCAGGTCACCTATTACCGGTGGGAGGGGAGAGAGCCTGCTATTTAAACGCCCGCGGAAGTTGAGGCACCCCCACTGGCGGGTGCCGTGCACCTGCCTCCCGCCGCCGCGCTCCGCCACTTTGAGCAGCAGCCGCGTCCTCGGCCCCGCCTCCTGCCCGCAGGCGGGCGGGGGAGCGGGAAGGAGGTGGAAGGGATCGAATTTCTCCAGCAAATGGGACCGTTCCGACAGGATTCGGTTCCCTGGTCAACATTCCACATTCCATCCCTCTCCCGCATTTGCAAGCCAGCGCCAACAACCCGGAAAGCCTGTTGGCTACCAAACAACAGCCCCCAACTCACAAACACACACTCACAGGCACCAGACACGTGCACTGAAGGGCTTTGCAACTTGCAGTCCGGAGGTACACAGCGCACGTTCATTTTAGGCAGCGAAGCCAGAGCGACCCCACCCCCACAATTTGCAGATGGTGCCAAAGGTTGCAATTTGCAATCCGTTTTAAGTTCATGGTTAATCGGTACTTTGCTCTACCAATGCAACTCCTTCCTAATTTCACCGATGAAGGGTTTTACACTTTACAGACAGTCTCGCTTTAAGTAAAAGGTCTGATTGTTGGAAACCCAATTTGGAAGAATCTAATTGCCAAGCTGTCCCTACACCCCTTGCTCACTGCCCTTGAATTGATGCAAAGAATATTTTGGACATGTGGTGACGCGGTGACAAGAGCCAGAGCTGCGGCCACCCTACACAGATGTACCTACATACACACATACCTATGTTTGGACAAATATAGTCGTCTCCCTCGCCACCACGGTCACACACACTCTGGATTCATATATGTACGCGGACCTGCGTTCTGCCATTGCCATCTGTCTACCAAGTTGCTACTATGCTTTCCACTTTCATGCAACCTAATCCGCTTTGGCTTTTTAAAAATTTGTATAAACTAAAGCCAACTAAACTGGGCTTTTTCTCCTAAACGCGTTTAAATGATGATTCACCTGAAAACCGCATGTTCCTCGCAAATCTGAAAGAAGAAAAAGCTCTAAGTCTTCAGCCCCCCAAAATTGAAAAATAATCATAATAAAACTTACTGATCCAACATAGATCAATTCTCAGGATCCAAAAATCATCTCCTACTCCTCTGGCCCCCGCCCCAGCAATGCCCAAGTTACTGGTGGGATAGTAACGCTGCGCTCGGCGGCTGCCTGCCCTCCCTCCTCGCTACATATCGAGAACCCAATCTTTTGGCGCCATATTAATGACGTACTATATTATTTCCACTAGGCAGCGACCTTCGGCATTAAATTACTCCCGAGAACTCCCGAGCAAAGCAACAAAACCATCAAATATGGCTGAGCCTCTCGGCTCGTCCTGCAGCCGCCGCCGCCGCCGCCGCCGCGGTACCGGGACGCGCACACGGACCCACACGCGGACACGCGCGGACACACGCGCGGCGCGCCCACCCCGCGCGCCCCCCGCGCGTACCTGCTGCAGAAGGGTTCGGCGGAGGCACTGGGCTCCACGCCGCTCGCTCCGCGCTGCATGAGTTCGGGCCGCGGCTGGCGGGCGGGCGGGGAGCCGGGCGGGCCCCTGCTCTCGCCGGCGCACTCACACTCGGCACTCGCGCAGGGAGGCACTCTCGGACGGGCGTTTGGCTTGTTATGGAGGAAGGGCTGTGTGAATCAAACTCATTTCTGGGTCACTGCTGCCACAGGGGGGAGCACTTTAATCCCTTGCCAAAACGAGAGGGTGGGGACACGAGGGCGGAGGGAGCGCGCCGGGAGTCCGCGGCGCGGGGGGCTCAGTCCCTGGGTTAACTCTTCGCGGTCCTCGCCGCAGCCAGGTGGGCCTTCGTCCGCAGGAGCTGGCAAAGAGCGGCACTGTTCAGCTTTTAAAATCTCTTCCCTCACTTCTCTTGTGAGTCTGGAAATTCTTGAGGTGTTTCTAAGCAAGGAGGTGGGCTTTAAAATTACCCCCGCCTATCTGCCCCAGTTCCAACTCTTGTCTGATCTCATTGCACCTAGAAATGGATTCTTTCAAATTCGTTTAAAATTATTTAGATAAAATGTGACTATTAAAGTGTGTAATCTGGGTGAAAGTTTTTTTTTAGGCTGACTGGCAAAATAAATAGTTCTTTTGTAGTAACAGTTCTAGGGAGTTGAGAATTGGAATGACATTTTTAAATACAGAGAATCCAGTTTGGGAGACAGAACGCATCTTTACCCAAGTTTGTATCGAACTGATAATTGCAAATGAGGGTTAGAAGACCATGATTATTTATAAATGGAAACTACCTTTATATTACACGGTATTACAGAACTGGGCATTGTCTTCCAAGAAAGAGAATGGAGCCTAACGCTTAAACTGGAGTTGCAGACTATGTAAAATTAGTCATCCGAGATTTATTTGGGGGATATGTATGTGTAAAAATGACTGGTTGCTAATTTTCCTCATAATACAAATTTGCTTTTTCATGTGGAGGTTCACATAAAAGAAATAAGGGTGTATATGACATTTAGCTTCAAAAGGAAAAAGACCTGGGTGCAGATTAAAAACTTCCATTCAGAAAATGTGAACAATAATCACTAATTACAAAACTGAATTTTGAACTCGAAGGCACGCTTATCTGCTAGAAGAATTCTGAAGATACCAGGTTTGATTTCACACAATCACATGCCAATCTATCCACCCACATCAAGAACATAATCTGATAAGTGTGGCAAAACAAAACTAATTGAGCCTTTCAATTCTTTTTCAGAAAACAAGCCACATAAAATCTTAAGTATATGTCTTCTATCTTCCTCTCCTGTTTCCCTGAGGAAGAGCAGGAGAACCGCACTAGTCCTATTCATAGCTCATTTAATCATGTTCAGAAATCACACATGTAAAGCACTATGCTGTCATTGTTACTATTACTAGATCACACTGCAATCAGTTATTTTCCTTCATTCACCTTACACATATTCTCCTGTAGAACTGAAAGGACACAGGCTTTACAGCCAGACCGACCACATCGGATCCGGCTCTACCAGTTCCCAACCTGTGTGACTATGGGGTAAATGACAGAACCTCTTGGAGCCTCAATTTCTTCATAATTAAAGTAAATAAAATGAGGTTAACAGATGCTAACCTGAAGTGTTATTAAGAGGAATGAGAAAGCCCCAAAAAAGTGCCCAACAGAGGCCCTGGCAGCAGGAAGTCATCAGTTCCCTGGGTCATTCCTCCTTATCTCTTTCTTGGTCTTCTCTGAAAAATTGCAACTTTTCTAAATTCCGGCCAGCCTCACTTCACTCATTGTCCCTAAAAAAATCTAAATTACATTTACCACTTAACATTTTACTTGTTTTTTCTGAATATCCCCACCCCCAAGACATCAGGCAACAAAATGAAAGTGTACTGAATACATTTAGGAGAAAAATAAAGAGGTAAAAGGGCACACAGACTCCCCTAGCTGATAGATTGATCAGTACTGATGGTCCCAAGAAAATTCTCTCATTATGCCCTAACTTCAAAATACTGATGCACTGAGGCAGTGTTATGTGTTATAAATAGCTCTGAACTAGAAGTCAGGAGACTCCCACCAACTCACACTGTGACTCTGACAAATCTCTTTGGACCTTAGTTTTCCCAGTGAGATGATAGACAAGATGATATCGAATGCCTCTTTCTTCTTTAGCATTCAGTAATTTCCGATTGTTCTAACAGACTTAGAAACGTGGTGATTATCTGAAGAAATGAAGAACGATTTGAATCTATAAGGAACATGTAAAAACATTTTGTCGATGATGATCAGTAGTTGACATTTTTGAAATAATATATGCCTTTTGCCATCAGACCACAAAGGAAACTTTTATACAACCTTTTTCTAAAATGGGAAAGGCAATAACATGGTTTGCCTTGTGGAAGCACAGAAAATACAATCTAGAATAAGAAGTACTAAGGTGACAATTAGAAAAACTAGTTTCTGGTTCCATTCTGTCACTTACTGTCTTACTTTGCCAAATCATTCAGGATCAGCATTTCCTGGTCTCAGAACAAATCTGTTCTGAGATGAAGATTACAATTCTATATAACTCTTACATTTTGCTGTAGCCATACACTATTCAGTTATTTTCTTCCATAATAATGGATTAATATGAAATAGATATTTGGAATTTTATATTCCTATTCCTAATTTTGAAACCGTACATGATTAAACCCATGAACGTTTACTTAGTCATTTCATTTGTATGTACTTCTCTGTAGGTAAAGAATTATAAGTTCTTGATAAGAGATTCAGAATTGTTCATAATCAATAGTTGTTTTTTTTTAAGTAGGCTCAAAAGAAAAATAAGTCCGAAATAAAAATATTAAAAAAAAATTAAAAAGTAGGCTTGGGACACCTGGGTGGCTCAGTCAGTTGAGCATCCAACTTCGGCTTAGGTCATGATCTCCTGGTTTGTAGGTTTGTGAGTGCCTCCTCAGGCTCTGTGCCGACAGCTCAGAGCCTGGAGCCTGCTTCAGATTCTATGTCTCCCTCTCTCTCTGCCCCTCGCCCCTTCACTCTCACACACTCTCTCTCTCAAAAATAAATGAACATTAAAAACACTTTTTTGAATAAATAAAATAAAGTAGGCTCCACATCTAATATGGGGCTTGAACTCATGACCTCGAGATCAAGAGTTGCATGCTCCACCGACTGAGCCAGGCAGGCACCCACAGAATTGTTCATAGTTAAAATGAAGTAAATGCATATGCTGCAAGTCCTGTATATCTCATTCTTTTAGATAAATGAGCAAGAAGTTCTTACTGGCAAATACTACTGCCAGTTGGTATTCATTATGACACATAGAGAGAATTTTTTTTTGCACAAAAGCTATCCTGGATAAAATGGGTTGTGTTCTAAAAGTGTATTTGAGGGGCGCCTAGGTGGCTCAGTCGGTTAGGCAGCTGACTTCGGCTCAGGTCATGATCTCATGGTCTGTGAGTTCGAGCCCCGCGTCGGGCTCTGTGCTGCTGGCTCGGAGCCTGGAACCTGCTTTGGATTCTGCATCTGCTTCTCTCTCTGTCTCTGCCCTTCCCCTGCTTACACTCTGTCTCTCGAAAATAAATAAACGTTAAAAAAAAATTTAAAAAAAAAAATAAAAGTGTATTTGAACTTTACTTGTTTGGGACTTTGAATTTATGCCCCAAATAAACTTTGTTATAAAGAAGGTTTAGGTTGTCAAGTCATTTTTAAGTAAATAATTTTAATACTAATGAATAGAAAAGAATAACTTTTTATTAACCTTTAAAAATGATATTATTGGGGCACCTGGGTGGCTCAGGTCATGATCTCACAGTCCGTGAGTTTGAGCCCCGTGTCAGGCTCTGTGCTGACAACTCAGAGCCTGGAGCCTGCTTCTGTGTTCCCCACTCTCTCTCTGCCCCTCTCCTGCTCCTGCTTTGTCTCTCCTGCTCTCAAAAATAAAACATAAAAAAAAAAATTTTTTTTAATAAAAATGGTATTATTTGGGTGTGAGGGGATCTAGTTCAAAGAGAGATAAGGAGGTATAATTCTGAACAGGAAGAGTAAAGTTGGGAACCATATTCAGTACATGCCTGAATTTTATGAGAAGAAACAGGAGGTGATGGGTAAGAGATTAAGACTGGAGTTCCCTGTCTGACCAGTGGATGAAGTCACCAGTCCCAAACAGCCTAGTAACCCCTCCAGGTAGGTGGTTACAACCTTCAAGTATATGGAATAATGAGAAGGCCAATGTCTTCTTGTGGGTGTTAGTAACAACTAAATCATTTTTTTCTTGAGGTTCTTTTTTCCTTTTCCTTTCGTTTTGCTTGTTTTTTAGTTGTTTTAACTTTGCTGATTTTCATACTTTCAGCACAAGTTAAGATGTCAAAGAAAAACAAGTTCAAGAGGGGATGAGAGGGGACACAATTGAATTCAGCCAGATGGAAATGTCTAAGACTCAGGGGGTTCAAAATAAAAAAGCTTTCCTCTAATTATGAAAGGAAAATATGATAATGGAATTTTGAAAATTTAGGAAGGTAATAAAACTCACCCGCAGGGATAACTATTATAAACATTGCCATATACTTCCAGTATTTTTTCTAGACATTTTTAATGAAATTGGAATGATGTCACACATTCCATTTTACAATCTTCCTTTTCACTAGCATCTTTTTTTTTCATTTCAATATTTTACTTTTTCAAATTAAAAAATTTTTTTTTCCATTTTGAGGTGCTTTATCCATAGCACACCTTTATCCCCAGGTCACTTGAACCATATGTTCTCACAGTTACTCCCGGGACCTTGTCAACTATTGGAAAGTTCCTCTATTTTTATTTTTTTAATTATTTTTTTAAAGTTTTTCTGTTTGTTTGTTTGTGTTTGTTAGAGAGACATGGGAGGGACAGAGAGAGAGGGAGAGAGATAAAATCCCAAGCAGGCTCCCTACCATCAGCACAGAGCCTAAAGCAGGGCTTAAACTCACAAACTGTGAGATCATGACCTGAGTCAAAACCAAGGGTTAGATGCTCAACCAACCGAGTTGCCCAGGCACCCCAAGTTCTGCCATCTTTAATATCGAATTCAAATGTCAAATTTTAGGCACTACCTCTGAGATATCCAAAATTTATACTTCTCCCTCAAACTTTCTTTTTATCTGAAATGTCACTCCAATCTACCCCTCTAGTCTACCTTCTTACTAGGTGCAGAGCGATGGTAACTCAAAATATGATCTCCATCTGCCCTAGAAGCTGCATCTGAGAACTTGTCAGAGATGCGTTATTTCTAGCCCTACCCCAGACCTACCAAATCAGTAAGGGGGATCTAACAACCTGTGTTTTTACAAACCTCCAGGTAATTCTGATCCATGCTCCCGTTTGAGGACGACTGGTGTAGACCTTACCCCTACCCACCATACTTAAAGTACAGGAATAGGCATTGGAGAGAAGGTTACAAGTAAACAAATAAGTTAAGCCTATTCTCTGCCCGCAAGTCAGTTAAAAATATAAACAAGTAATTACAATCAACTGCAGAGTTGGGGGGAAGTATACACCTAGATATCTAATCTTGTGTGCATGTCCTGGGAGAAAGGTTGTCAGAGAAGTCTTCTCAAAATAAGTGACCCTAAAGCTGAAACCTAGCTGTTTGCCAGGCGAGGAGGAGGGGGTAAAGTATTGCGCATGCTTCTTTCTTTCCCTTTCTTTCTTCCTTCCTTCCTTCCTTCCTTCCTTCCTTTCTTTCTTAACAAAACTTCTGACTTCTCTGTGGAGAATGGATGGGATAAGGGTGAGATAGGAGGTAGGCAGGCCAGTTAGGAGGTTTCTGCAGTTACCAGGTGAGAGATGAAGGAGGCTTGGATTACAGTCATTGATCATGGAAGAGAGACAAGCAGACAAATCAGCCCATGATGGAGGCATGGTTAACACTGTCCCGGCTCTTCAGAGGTCTCCAGCTCACCCAGTTCAGCACCTATTCTGGAAAGGGGTGCGGGAACTCCTTCCCCCAATTAACTAGGTGCCGAGGGTATGTCTCTAGACCTTACAGGCTCCCTGGGGCATCTTAAGAAGGTACCTGCTAGATAGATGCAGTCATTCTGGGAGAGAAGATAGTCTAGGGAAACCAAACACAGTTCCTGCTGGGCAGTAAACAGGTTGAAGCCCCAGTACAGAGGAGTCCAAGCCCTGACCCTGTACACAGAGCGGACGCTCAAGCTGCATGGCCCCTGGTATTCAAAGAGCCAGCTTCCCCCAATGTGGTTGGGAGGACTCACGCCCTGGCAAGGGTCTTTCCCCGGGGTGCTTCTCACACAAGGGCTTAGATCCTATCCCAGGCCCTCCTCCTTCACTTCTCTGTCACTGCCCTACACAGTCCTTATCCCATCTTCAGAGAGCTCTATTTTCTTCTTTTCTTCCACAATATAACTTAATGGCCCATTATAACCCGTGGCCAAACCATTAGCTAATGAAAAACTGTCTCCCTTTTCTCTAAGGCTGGGAGAGCTAGGTGCAGATGGGGAGAGGAAGCAAGGAGGGAGTTGCCCTCTCACCAGTTCAGTTCCAGTGTTAATGAGCCAAGAAAGAGGCAAAGCAAACACAAGTTTCTGTGTTACAATTGTTTGATAATTCACTTTAACTTTTTCTGCCGGAAGACATATTTAGTTGTGGACAAGACTTGGTGGATTGCATGTCAGAGGTGAAGGAGAAATCGGAGTAAAAGATGACTCCCAGGTCTCAGGCTTACACAACTGAGTGGATTCTTTCATTTACTTAGCAGACATTCATTGAACAATGAGCTCAGGGCATACATTGGTGAAAAAGACAAACCCTTGCCCTTCTGGAGCTTACATTCGTTCTCAGAGTAAACGAAATGCAGACATGGGGATATGATGAACTTGAGGAAACATTAACTAAAGGTGCTCAGAAGGCAGATGGTCCCCAGGAGTCTGGTTCTCTGGAGAAAGGCTGAGCTGTATTGGGGAGGAAGACATTCCTCTATCTTAAGGTCCCTCTAGCTGGACTTACAGTCAAAATGACAGGAGACAGATTAACAGGAGAAAATCCAATTCAATAGGCAGATGTACAGAGAATCCACACAGAAATGAAATTCCAAAGACAATGAGGCAACAGGAAGTTTATTTGAGCTTAGGAAAGGGGTGGGGTTTCAGAACCCAAAGAAGAGGAAGGCCATTAGCAGCAAAGTGAAAGGAGATTTTTTTAAAAACAAAGATTGCCCTGTTATGCAGATAAGTTTCTTAAGGTAAAGAGGAGTCTCTATTAATAGCTATCTTCCTAGGAGCTCTAGTGGTACCAGGCTCTCCTTTCCAATGTAAATTTAGGCAGTTAGGACCAAGAAGAGAACTTTTCCTGCATTTGCTGAGTTTTGACTACTTTTAACTCAAAATAATGTTCATTTTAAAGTGGCCCATCTGGCTAGATGGTGATGGACACTAAGAAGGACACTCTTGTGATGAGCACTGGGTGTTACATGTAAGTGCTGAATCACTAAATTCTACTCCTGAAACCAATATTACACTATATGTTAAATAAAAATTTATAAAAAGGGAAAAAAAAGTGGCCCATCTTGGGCAGCCTGCCCTTGGCCCCTACAATTACAAGTATTGTTTTGGGAGTTAATGGCATAGACTAACTGAGGCCTTGGAAGTGGATGAGATTAATTGGAAGTATTTACAAAGTAAGAAGAAAAAGAGCCTCGTCTCAAAAATTAGGTGTCACATTTAAAGGATGGGCAAACAAAGCTGCAAAGTTTCAATAATTTCATTGAAAACAGTCCAAATTAACTGAAATGTTTTAACCTACTTCATGCCTGAGTCCGACTTCTAAGCACCACTGGAGAAAATCACAGACTTGTGCTGATTGGCTTCACAAAGTAAGTAAGTATTCATTATCCTCCTTCTCCACAACATCCTGAAATCACTCTGCATTTCCCTGGTCAGTTCAGTCTCCCATTTACCTCAGGATCATTCTCAGAACTTTCTTCCCATCCTTAGTCTGCCATCCTGCCACTTACCTTAGCACTTTCAGCAGAGCTCCTAGTCTCCTACATCAGAGAAGTAACAGAGCCCGATGGACAGGAAAGCCTTTGACTTCCTACCAGCAAACTTGCAGACAGTCTTCCCTGCAGGCCCATCTTCTGCCTTCTTTCCTGTCACAATGAGAGAGAGATAACCTTCCCTCCCCTGGGCTCAGAATCCCCTGAGACTGGCCCACCTCTTCTGTTCTCTAACTCAAGATTAGCCCTTCTCTTTCAGGTACTTCTATTTCCCTGGTTATTGACTTCTTCCTAAACATAGTTAAATATAGTTATATCTCCACTAAACAAGACAAACACTCTCAAAGCTCTCTTTCCTATTCCTCTTTATAGTCACACTTTTTGAAAGAAAGGTCTACATTCACTCTTGAGCCCACTGATGTCTGATTGACGTCCCCAGTCACCCCAGTGAAACTGGCCTTGCCAAGATCACCAGTGATGTTCTTTATTACTAATTCCAGTGGCCATTTCCCATCCTTGTTCAACATGACCTCCCACTAGCATTTGACGCCGTTGCCCATTCGTGCCCTGTTTTTTCAAATGCTTTCATCTGGCTTACATAACACCGACGGTCTTCTGGTTTCTCTTACCTCTCTAGCCTCTTCTAATTCTTTTGCAGGTTTCTGTTTCTCTTTTGTTAAAGAAATGCTTCAGACAAATTATTTTTGAGTACACGAGAAGAAGCTTTTTGAAAAATTCAACTAAAGAAATAATTTGGGTTTAGACATTTAATAAAGAAAAGAAAAGAAAAGGATGGTTCGCTAACCATGTTTAGAATGGATACAAAAAAAGAACATCTGGTTAAGGATTATTAGGCTAGTCAATCAGTTGGATGGGTAACCCTAGCTTCCCAGAAGGAGTTCTCAGTCTTATTAAAGTCTGTCAGAAAACTGTTCACGCACTTTATCAGGAATGCTAATTGCTTCCCAGAAGGAGTTGTAAATTACATCACACAAAAAATTTGTGTCCCAGACCAGGTTTGAGTCCATTTTTTTTTCTTATTTTCAATCTCTTAAATGTCGGTTTTCCTTAGGGTTCTGTCCTAAGCCCTCTTCTCTTCTCATTATACACATATTGCTTGATGATCTCATCTACTGTCATTACTGTCCCTCAAAACACATGTCTATACAGCTATTTTCACACCTTACCTTCACACTTGCATCTCCGGTAGTTTCCTGAACACTTCATTGGACTTCCCACAGGCAACTCGAACTGGACATATCCCAAACTAAGCTCAATTTCCCTCCTCCTTGGTGGCTCCTGATATGCCTCATGTCTCAGTTAATGATACCACCATCCACAATTGCCAACTCAGCAGCTAAAACATCTTCTTTGACTCTTGCTTTTCTTTGACACTGTAGGGGCCAAGGGCAGCCTGCCCCAAGACAGGGCGCTTTGACATGAACATTATTTTGAGTTAAAAGCAGTCAAAACCTAGCAGATTCAGGAAAAGCTCTTTACCTCCCCCTCATCTGCCTGCCAGTACCAGAAGAGAGCTATTATCAGAGATTTCTCTTTACCTAAGAAACTTATCTACATAATGGACCGACCTTTGTTTTCCAGACATCTCCGTTCACCTTCCTGCTAATAGTCTTTCTCCCTTTGTATCCTCAGATCCCTACCCTTCCCCTTAGCTCATATAAGCAGTAGGTTGTCTCACTGTCTTTGCAACTTCATGTCTCTGTGGACTCCCCATACTTACACTATTAAGTTAGATTTTCTCCTGTTAATCTGACTCATGCCAATTTGATTCTTAGTCCATCTAGAAGGACCGTGAAAGGCAGAGGAAATTCTTCCTCCTCAATAGCACCCTCTCCACCAACATCACTAATCCATTTATTTCCAAGTCATTTCTCCATCGGGTCTCATTTCTTCATTCCCACAGCTACTATCATCATCTCATTGACCTAAACCACCACTTAACTGGTCTCCCTTCCTCCAATTCTATCTCGCTTTCATTCAATGCCTACCAAGCAGTCAGTGTGATACTTTTAAAGCAAAAATATGATTATGTCATTTCCATTTAGAACCTTTAATTGCTGTTTTTTCCCTCTGTTTATTCTTAAGGATGTCACCAGCACAGTCTATGGGGTCCTTCATGTTCCAATTCCTATTTGCTTTTCCATGTTTTCCTTCCAAACCCTTCTCCCTCACTCATGGCTTTTCACATTTCTTCAGTAATATCTTGAGAGAACTCTGAAAATCCTTATCCCTAAACTTGAATCATTCTTCCCTATCTATCCCCTTTCTTTTGGCTCCAACTCACTCAAGTTCCACCAGAAAAGGTTCATCCTATCTCTTTAACCCTCACCCTTATTTTTTTTTTAATTTTTTAAATGTTTATTTATTTTTAAAAGAGAGACAGAGTACGAGTGGGGGAGGGACAGAGAGAGAGGGAGACACAGAATCTAAAGCAGGCTCCAGGCTCCATGCTGTCAGCCCAGAGTCCTATGTGGGACACAGAACCCATGAACTGTGAGATCACGACCTAAACTGAAGTCAGACACTCAACCGACTGTGCCACTCAGGCACCGCATAACTCCCACCTTTTTCTAAGTTCCCATGATATTCACTACTATCCCTGTGTTATCACTTCTCTTACTGTTTTGTAATTTTTTTGTGCCCCTCATTAGATTATCTGTGATTCAAAGACTTTATCAGTTGTGTTCTCTTTTGTGTTCTTAGTAGGGCCTAGCAGTTGGTAGGCACTTAATAAATGTTTCTAATGTGATGAATGAATGATCATTACATTCATGTAATTAAATAGTTTCAAAAACTCTATTTAAAAAACAGATTGTAAACTTTCATTCTTATTGTCTTATGCTAAAAATAATAAATATTATGCTTTAGAGAAGCCACAGTTAAAATTAAAGTTACCAAGAAGCTATTACTCAAAGACAATCACTACTAAAATTTTGGTATATATTTTTCCTGTCTTTTGTATGCTTATGCGTGTCTGTACATACATACATTTTTTAAATAAATGGGATCATACTTTAATTCTATTTTGTGACTTCCAAAAGTTAATTTATCCATTTAATTGAGCTTCTAGTTTATTTCTATGTTTTTTGCTAGTATAAAAGGTGATTTAGTGAATATCCTCATAGCTATATAATCCATGATTAGGAAAACAATATTATTGATAGTACAACACTCTGCCACATAAGTAAAATTTAAATGATTCCTAATTTTTTATTGTTATATTTTTATGTCTTTCAAAATCCTGACTTTTCCAGATAAGGCTATGAGAAATATTCCTATGCTGTCCATACATTTTTGTTCCAATATCTTGGCATTCTTCTGATAGATTCTGAAAAAAGTGAATTACTGGGTCAAAGGGTTTAAGGCTTTGGATTCATTTTGCCAGGTTGCTTTTCACAAAACCTGTTGTAATTGAGATATCAGTGTACTGGGGACTTGTTAAGGATTTGCCACGTGCCCAGCATAGAGCTAGATTCCATGCGGAAGGCCAGGAGCATGCCCTCAAGGAGACGTGGATTATGTACACAATACACTCATGAAAAATAAAGCTAAACTGAGCACATATATGAATACTATAATAGTTTGGAGATAGAACAATCTTTCAACAGCCAAAGTAGTTTGAGAAGATTTTATAAGTGAAGGAGAATGATCAGAAAGGTGAGAGAGGTACAAAGGGAGAAATGAAGACTGTGGGGAAGGAGACTCTGAGTTGGAGAACGTCCTTAGAGAATCTTTGTACAGAGTGTGGAAAGGAAGGGGAGTAACAATTATTGACTGTTTTTATGCATGTGTCAGGCACTAAGCTGAGCATTTTTACACATAATGTTGCACTTACTTATCAAAACAATCTTGAGAAATAGGTATTGGGGCGCCTGGGTGGTTCAATATGTTAAAAGTGTCTGACTCTTGATTTCAGCACAGGTCATGATCTCATAGTTTATGGGTTCGAGCACCACATCAGGCTCTGCATTGACAGGGTGGAGACTGCTTGGGATTCTCTCTCTCCCTCTCTCTCTCTCTCTCTCTCTCTCTCTCTCTCTCTCCTCTCTGCCCCCCCCAAATAAATAAATAAATTTTAAAAAGAGGTATTATTATTTTTATCCAGATGTTAATGATGTGAAAAATCAATGTTCAGAGGGATTAAGTAACTTGCAAAAGATCATAAACTTTTAGAAAGATAGCACCAGGACTTGAACTTGAAGAGTCTGGCTCCAGAGTTCATGTACAGAGTTAAAAG
Source organism: Paradoxurus hermaphroditus (assembly GCA_004024585.1). Classification (NCBI taxonomy): domain Eukaryota; kingdom Metazoa; phylum Chordata; class Mammalia; order Carnivora; family Viverridae; genus Paradoxurus; species Paradoxurus hermaphroditus. The sequence goes on from PITB01030617.1 coordinate 14,777, forward strand.
TACATCACTTGACTGACTTATTACAAAACCAGAATCATGTACCTAATCAGAAATTGTATCCATAACTTGGTATCAGTAACTTGAATCAGTAGATACTTGAGAGAGAAAATTAGAACAGTAAGAACTGCACCTGCATGCTAAGGCTTATTTTAGACAGCAGGGACCTAAACAGCTACTTAAAAATATGTGGCCATGGACTTTAATGTAAAGTGTAAAACTTTTAGGAAAAAAATGTGAAAAAAACTTCAGGATCTAGGGGTAGGCAAAGGAAATATGATATACGGGATTTCTCAAAATTAACTTTTTTCCAAAATTCTCTGTTAGGAGGATAAAAAAAAAAAACAAGCTACAGACTGAGAGACAATATTGGCAGAGACAATATTTGCAGACCACATATCCAACAAAGAACTATAATCCAGAATATATGGAGAACACTCAAAACTTAACAATTAAAAAAAGAAATCAAACAATTCGATTAGAAAATGGGCAAAAAAACATGAATACATCTCCTAAAGAGGATATACAGATGGGAAATAAGCACATGAAAAGATGTTCAACATCATTAGCCAGCAGGAAAACAATGCAGATTTAAATCTCGATGATGTATCACTACACTTCTATCAGAATAAGTAAAATAAACAATAGTGGCAACATCAAATGCTGGCAAGGATGTGGAGAAACCAATCACTCATACATTGCTAGTGGGAATGTAAAATGGTCCAGCCACTCTTTTTTTTTTTTACATTTGTTTATTTTTGCAAGACAGAGTGAGACAGTGCATGAGTGGGGGAGGGGCAGAGAGAGAGACAGAGACACAGCATCCGAAGCTGTTTCCAGGCTCCGAGCAAGAGGTCAGCCCAGAGCCCAACGTGGGGCTTGAAGTCACAAACCTTGAGATCATACCTGAGCTAGTCAGACGCTCAAGCAACTGAGCCACCCAGGCGCCCCTCCAGTCACTCTTATAAACAGTTTGGCAGGGTCTTGTAAAAGCAAGCATGCAACTACCACAAGACCAGCAATTGCACTCTTAGGCATTTATCTTAGAGAAATCAAAATTTATGTTCACATAAAAGCCTGCACACAAATGTTCAGAGCATCTTTACTTGCAACAGCCTCAATCCAGAAACAACCCAGATGTCCTTCAATGAGTGAATAGTAAGCAAACTGTAGTACATACATACCATAAAAGATTACTCTGCAATTAAACAAACAAAATGAACCATTGATACATATACGAATCTCTAGGTATTTTTGCTGAATTTAAAAAGCTAATATCCAAAAGTTACATACTGTGTGGTTCCATTTATAACCATTCTTGAAATGACAGAATTACAGAAATAGAGTAGATGAGCAGTTGACAAGAAATAATGAAGGGATCAGGGAAGAAGGGAGGTCTATGTGACTATAAAAGGGTAATATCCTTGTGGAAGTGTTATATATTTTAATTAAATCAATGTTAATGATATATACATAAATGTATCACACAATGATATTGTACCATAGTTCTGCAAAATATAACTATTGGGAGAAACTGAGTAAAAGTACACAGGATCTCTCAGCATTATTTCTTTTTCCATTTTTCTTTTTTAAAGAGAAAGAACAGAGGAGAAGGGGCAGAGGGAGAGAGAGAGAATCTCTTTAAATTTTTTTAATGATGGGGTGCCTGGGTGGCTCAGTTGGTTAAGTGGCCAACTTCAGCTCAGGTCTGATCTTATGGTCTGTGAGTTCGAGCCCCACGTCAGGCTCTGTGCTGATGGCTCATCAGAGCCTGGAGCCTGCTTTGGATTCTGGGTCTCCCTCTCTCTCTGCCCTTCCCCTGCTCACACTCTGTCTCTATGTCTCTCAAAAATAAATAAAAAAACTTTAAAAAAAATAAAAAAAATTTTTTTTTTAATTTTTTTTTTTTAACATTTATTTATTTTTGAGAGACATAGAGACAGAG
>PITB01030618.1:0-16712 GCA_004024585.1 Paradoxurus hermaphroditus
TCCAGATTGGTGAGGTTTGTAGGCCTCTTTAATGAAATTGGTCAGACAGCAATGAAGAAAAGTCGGCTGTCAACTCCTGGACCCCTCTCCCCCTCTCCCACCCCGCCCCACCCCCTCACCTCCTCCTTCCTAGAAACGAAATAAAAAGCAGTAAAATTACTTTCCAAAATAGCCCGCTTCAAAGCCCAACCGAGTACCAGGCTTCAGGAATCCTGCGTCTCGCCTTGATAAGGTTCATAATAATCAAATCCAAACTCCATCCACCTCCTCCGACTCCTTCCAACCTCCTCCGGACCCCTCTGCGTTTGTTGATGAAAACACTTTGATGTCCCGAGTCCTCCAAACAATTATTATTATAATTTTAAACAACCTGGTATTTTCCATTACTAACGGCTCGAGCTTTGAAGTTACACCTCATAATTTCCTAAATTAAATAAATCATTTTAAGTTTGCACTGGGAGGCTTTTAATAGCAGAGAAAGGAATATCATTATCTTATTGAGACCCAATTGTGGTGGCTCCAGCTTGGCTGTAGCTGGGGGCAAAGTAGGCTCGCTCTAACAGACATACTTTATTAACCTCCTATAACTCTTGAAAGAACATTTTTATATTTTCTTTGATTTCCCCCCTCCCTCTCTTGTTTTAAAGCTGTCCCAACCTTTAATTAGTGCCTAATATGAAAAGCATTATTTTTTTAATGCTATGTAATTTACCAGCGGCAACAGGCCAACTTAACAATTGTTTATTAGACTTGGTTTTTCACACAGGGCAAAGAATGCCTCTCCAAACCCAACTTTTCATGGGTGGTTGCACTAATTAATACAGTGTCTGAGGCTCCTAGGGGGTTTTTTAATATTGAAGCCTATGGGGGCGGAAGGGGGTTTTAGAAGTCCGGCTCCTGCCGACGAGGTTTCTCGCTCTGATTTCTTTCATGCTGTTTTGATCCTGTCTGTGGAGTCAGCACAGACAGAAACTGTTCCCTGGCTCCCGAGACTCCGGGGATCCCGAGGCAACGCCCCCCCCCCAGGGAACCCCAGTACTTCCACTTGCGATTCATGGCCTGTGGGGCCGAGGCTCGGGGAGCAGGGAGCCCACCGATCACTCTGGGCTTGGGGGCTTGGGGGCTTGGGGCGTGGACCCCCTCATCCAGCCAGGAGGGAGGAGGAGCTGGCTAGGGGCTGGGGTTGGGCGGGCGTAGGGCTGCTGGGGGCAAGTGCCAGGGTGCCAGGGCTTCCCGGCACCAGGTGGTGCTCGGCTCCGGGCACAGAACCGGCAGAAAGGGAGGCAGGGCCTGGGATGGGAGAGGGTGAAGCTGGGGAGGGACCCAGGCCAGCTGAGCCTCCTCTCCCTACTTCTCACTTCTGTCTCCTCTGGCATCCCTCGTCTTTGACTCTCATGCCCCATCTCCTCTTTAGTTTCTTCCTCCCCCGTCGCCCCCTCTTTCTTGTCCTTTTCTTTGCTGTCTCTTTTATTTCCCTCTCCTCAACGTTCCTTCTTTTCCATGTTCATCCCATTTTACATCTCTAATGCTTTTGTCTTTACCTTCTTACTATCTATACAACTCCTTTTCCTGCTCTCTTGTAAACTTTATTTTCTCCTCTTTCTGCCACCTTGCTCTCCTATTGCGTCTCTCCATATTTTTTCCGTTTGCGATTTATTCTCATTCCCGCTGTCACCTATTTCTCCCCTTCTGGTCCTCGGTTGCCCTTCTTTTCACCACCCCCTCCCCACCCGGTTCCAGCGTTCCTGCGGGGGGATGCCCGGAGTCCGCCCCGGCGGGTGGGCCTGACTTCTATGGGCGCTGCGCCCTCGCGCAGGGGGGCGCCCCTCGCCACCAGTCCCTCCGGCGGCGCCCTTCCCTCCCCCGCTGCACCTGGAGGGCGAGCAAGGGAGAGACCCCTGGGCAGGCGGAGGGCGACACATCGCCCGTTTTCTCCCTGACCATGGGCGTCGCGGGCGAGAAGGGCAGCGCCCGGCAGAGAAGGGCCGGGTCCCCGCGCGCGGCCCCTCTGCCCCGCCCGCCGCCGGCCGCCCGTTTGATGTCGCGGGCCCGGCAGGAATGCGGCCGGGTTATCAATCACCCAGCTGGATCCCGAAGGTCTCGGCCTAATCACATTTAATTGCTCGTGGAGGCCCACTCTCGCCCCGGGCCGGCCGCCGCGCTCAATTACTCCCCAAATACCTGCCATCAATAAATGCGCGCTGACACCGGCCCGGGCCGCTCCGCCGGCCCGGGAGACCTCGGTCGGCCAGGCGCCCGCGCCCCACCCCCACCCCACCCCCACCCCCGTCCTGAAACTTACACCTCGACACCGGAGGAGCGAGCCAAGCAGATAACAGTCCCCTCTTACTGAGCGCTTCCCAAGAGCCAGACACGGGTGCCCAGCGGTTTACACGCACCCGTTAGGTGGGGGCTCAGCACCGGCCGGAGATGCGGTTGCCATCGCCGTCGGAGTTAAGGGAACTTAGGTTCCTCCATTAACGTGCCCGAGGTGGCCGAGGTGAGCAGTGGCCCCACTGGGATGAGACCTAACGACCCGGCAACTCCACAGGCCTTGGGTGGAAGCACGAGGCAATAGTGCCTCCCAGAGGCCGGAGACTCACCTGGGGCCCCTGTGCTAAGGTGTGCGGCCGGCGGCACCTTGGGCCAGGTACTTCTTACCGGATCTGCTTTATTCCTCTCCCTGTTTTCTCGTCCCATCTCCTAGATGAGGACCTTGGGGCCCGAGCCCGCTGTGAGCTGTGGGGAGCTTGCCCTCAGACGGAGGCCCCTGGCTTGTCTGCCGTCTGAACGCCCAAGAGCACAGCGTGTCTATATTTTATGTAGTTTACCATCCATAAGGAAGTAATAGGTACACATTTAAGGAAAGATGAAGAGAGGGGTCACTGACTTCTTCCTGCAGGAGGCCAAATGGCCAGATTAGCTTAGGTCGGTTTGCAAATAATATTGACACACTAAATATGTCAATATACTTCAGTATATTAGTATATATACTTTATATATTAGTATATAGTGGTATATATTATATATAGTATATAGTATATATAAAGTATATACTATATAATATATATAGCGTATGTCAATATACTTTAGTATATATATATACTAAAGATAGTATATATATAGTGAGAGTTATGTTACACATATATTATATATTTCATCTCATCAAAGATACCCTCAATTATAATACACATTTTATATTTCACTAAAAACAATTGCCAACTATGATGTAATGTTTAATCACCTAGAATTTTATTTCGTACTTATTTTAATAGCTCTTATTATTAAGAGCTCTTCTAAATTAAAAAAAAAAAAGACGAAGGGGCAAGAGTTGATTCCCCTTAAACCCTCCTTTGATCCCTTATTATATTTATAAAATCGATTCCAGTGTCTAACATACTCGTATCCTCATTTGGCCCTCAAGGTAATAGATGGAATATTATCAGTATCCCCATGTCTTAGAAGAAAGAAAAGTACCCAGAGAGGTAAGGTGATTTCCCTGAGATTGAACAGCAGAGGGGCGGGGCCAGGCTTGACAACGAATTATGTTGCTTCCCACCTGGTGAGGTTAAGTCCGCCCAGGACTGGTTTCTTTCTTCTTTCTTTCTTTCTGTGGACTCAAAAACATATACAGGTTCCCGAAAAGGGTTTCTGGGTTGCAGGGCCTGATATAAAAAGAGCTTTTTTTAAATAGCAGAGCTCTGCCTATTTTTATTTCAATGCTGAGAATGCCCGATGATGGAAACACTGACTTGGGAAAGAAATTGTATAGAAGACGCTAAGTGCCTCCTGAAATCCCATTGCGGAAAGTCACCTGAGAGGCGGTGGTGATGGATGAGGCACTTATTGATGCGAAATTGGCCAATTTAGGGAAAGGCTGATTTAGGGAAAGGCTAAGGGCTGCGAGACGTTCATCCCTCCTCCTTCCCATCGCGTCGGCCGCCGGCCCCGTCTAGTGTTTCCAGTTAGATTTCTCTTTGTTTAGCACTGGGAACAGAGGAGAGCCAAGAGGACAACATACAAAGTCCCAGGCAGGGGTGGGGGCGGGGAGTAGGAGCTAGGCCTTGAGAATTCCAGGAAAGCGACTGGGCAGTGAAGTCATCTGAATGGATGTGGGGTGGGGGCGGGGCAGGGCTACCTCCGCATCGGTGCCCTTCCCCGGGTGCTGCCACAGGGCAGTATGAGGTGGTCCTGCCTTTGGGACCAGACCTCCAGACGTATTCCCAGGGCTGGGGACACCTCCGCCCTGCATAGATACCACTAAGGCACAGCCCACTTCGACGAGAGGGGAAAACCGATTTTTCCCTTGGAAGCGGCGGGCGAGTGCCAAGAAAATTAGACCTTAGGAAGAAAGAAGCAAGTAGAGAAGGCAGAAGATTTCCTAAGCCGGGGACCGTTGAAAGCCGAGCCGTCTCCAACGTCTTTTTCAGGGGCCGTAATGCCCAAATTTCCCTTCGCACGGGGCTAGAGGGTGGAAATCGTGGTTTTTTTTTTAGAACAAATTAAGTAAAACTAAAGTGTGATGAGTCTCTGGGGTTCAAATTTGCAACATGAATAGCACCCGGACTACACCCTCCCCTTCCCGAAGTCAGCAGCAAGCGGAGACTGTTTTCACCGAGGTCTCGACACACATGAGGGACCCGAGCCTTGATCCCTTGATCCTCTCCCCCCACCGGGACTTGTCTCAACTCCTCCAAACAGAATTGCTCACATTCACTGTCGTTCATACCCAGATTAAATGAGCACTTCCTACATGCTGGACAGGATCGAGTCCTTCATCTAATTTCGTTTTAAGCCGCAGAGGAGCACAGTAATGTATCACCCCCATTTTGCAGATAAGGAAACGGAGACCCCGAGGGATGATGTTCCTTGCCCGTGGTCTCACCGCTGGTGAATGGCAGAGCTGGGATTCGAACCGCTGGCTTCCAAGGAACCTGCTCTCAAAAGTACTCTTGCAGCCCGTTCGCTTTCATCACAAATTCGGGGTTTGCATCACCTACAAGAGCAGAAACCAGGACGAAGGAGATGGTCCCTGGGCCCTTTGGCGTTTCTGAATCGATTTAAAATAAGTTGTCCCCTGAAGCCAACTGACACGTCGGGTTAATACCTTGAACTGGAGGTAGAATAACATTGAAGGACCACACTGTAGACTCTCAAGGCAGCAGGGGATTTTGTGATGACACGGCAGAAGTGCGTTGCCCAAGCCACATAGCTGTGGCTATAGAGAGAGCAATACTGAAAAACAAAAAAATGGAGACAGAAGAGAGAAAAAGGGGACGTTACATTTCTGGTTCGGTCCAGCCGATCTGAGCTCAAAGGGGCCTTAGGAATTTCGATTTCTTAGCAACCTGAAATCCAGGTCTACTATACCTTAAGTGTTGTTACTAGTTTCGTTAAGAGAAGTAGCCTGAACCAAGGGCACCAGGATGGGGGCGGGGGGATCTGTTTTGGTCCCCCAATAAGATCCATCTCCCACGGCCACTCCAAATTAAAAACATGTGTGTAGATTATTTGATCCGATCAAATCATATTTTCCCAAGCTCAGAGAAAGTGTGAGTAAAAGCTTTTTTTTTTTTTTTTTAAAGAAAACTTTGCTATTTTTATTCGTCTTGTAACATGTCATCTTGGTAAAAATAGCACGCCGGCTGGGCAATAAGACAAGTCTCCAACCTTATCGTGTTCCCTTCCGAATAGATTGCTCTGCTTATGTTCTCCTTTTCTTGATATTTTGGTGCTTTCCCCAAAGACCGGCAAGGGAGATCCCCGAGTTACCTAGTTCAAGTTCAAGCTAGCCACCGATGGCTCTCTGGGTCTTGGCTCACTCCCGTAAACCATGGCAGGAGTTAGCAGCGGGCAAAGACCGGACGCCCGTGAAGGAAAATGTTTTGTTCCGTCTCTTTCCGAACCATATATCTAGTGCTTAGCGCGGCGCGTGGTCCAAGTAGGTGCTTGGTGAGCATTTATTGAATAAGCGAGGTGAACGTTTTACCAAGTGACATAGCAGTTCTGCAACACGGGGTTTAACGGATTTTGAGAGCTTCAGAAAACGTCACGAGTTCCAACTTTTAAATAGCTGCGTCAGTTCACGAGACAATAAAAATGATTTGCACTTGGCCAGATGGGTCAGGTAGCGCTATTGGGGCGGTCGTAAAGAATTCCTGATCGGTTCACGTCTCTGCCGACCGGTCACAGAAGAATATTAAAGAAACTTTCACGACCTTGACTGGTGTGTTAGCCAGACTCCGTAGGGCCGGTTGTGCTTGTCCTTATATTTCATGGGCAAAACCACGTTTAAAATACTGCGTTACATGAGACCCTCCTGAATTATAAAATTGTCTAGGTGGACGCGGGACGCTTCTTTAGAGTTTGTTTCACAGTGCGGTCCAGAGGTTAATTAATGTACCCCCTGACACGAGTCCAAGGGGCGGGGTCCCGGCTCCGGGCTGCAGCTAGTTTGGAAGGAGAGGAGGATCCCCAGAAAATTGTCTTTTGTTGCCTTTGAGCTTCAGGTTTCTCCCCTGTCATGTGGGACTTGTGGTCCTGGCTTCTGTAGCCCTCGGATGTGTGTTTCGGAGGCATAATTAAGGCATAATTAGCTTTCTCGAGACCTTGAGAGCAGTGAGAGGCTTGAGAGCAAAAATTTCTAGGAATCAGGTGGGAAATTGGAAAAGTAGTAGTTTCGGAGTAAAACAAGTCATCCCTGCTACACTGAACTGCGTCCAAGTCCAAGTCTGTTTAGGGGTCGGGGACAGCGACTTTCTCCACGACATAACAATGGTAATAACGCAGGTCACGGAGCCCAGACCTGAGGGTGCAGCGAGTCTTTGCGAAACTTTTCTTGATTTTCGAGGTTGTCGTGAAGAAACCCGACGTGTCACAGGTGACTAATTCGTAGAACGTAAGAATCTTCCCCGAAGTCTTGACAGTGAGTTGCTTTACACTTAACAGAACCCGGATTTCTGAACTCCGGGCCAGCGTGAGGTCTCACGTTATGGGGGCTCCATCGCTTTTTACGAATATACTGCAGGCCATTTGCTGGTAGGTTATGAAATATGATCGTAAATTAAAACTAAACGGCTCACATAAAATAAAGGGACAAAGAGCACTTTGTGATGTCGAGGGCTCCGGGCCGATTGTGTTCGTTCATTTATTTGGGTACTCGGAGGATTTCAAGAAGCCGGGTAAACCCACTACTGGAAATAGATGGTGGGCAGGATGGTAGCCCCGGGGTACTGTTACTGCACAGCTTCGCCCTAGAGCCCACTTCAGAACCGAGGAGTTAGCGGTGACATGTAGGCACCGATCCACAGTTTAAAAGCTCTGTCACCTTCATGACTTCTTCGAGGCAGACAGCATAATGTGAAGGAGCAAAGAGAGCCTCATACCCAGGGGCAGGGTCATAAGATCCCCGGAAGGGTTGAGACTCCTGGGGCAAACAGAAAATCCAAGCTAAAGGACATAAGACTTATTTTTCAAAGGAATTAGGGGGAGGTCAGTCCTATAGCTGGGAGACGGGTGACGGGGTGGGGGGTTGGTGGGGGTAAGAGGTGTGTACCCTTGAGAGGTCGATCTCGGCGGGTGGGTGGCGGTGGTGGGTGTTTGCTGCGATTGCAACTCTTCCAGTAAGATCGGCGTCTTCCGGTAAGATCGGCGTCTTACGTGCTCAATTAAGTTACAAACTCGCCAGGCAAAGCAAGCAAATCCTAAAGTAGGAACACGCTCCCGCACACTCGGGGGCTGCCAGCTGCTCTGTCGTGATTTCTTTTTAGTTCCACTCTATGTATTCAAACTGAGGGGAATGGTCTAGAATGGTCTAGAATGGTCTAGAAAAGAGTGTTATTTATGATGAGTCCTTGCCATAGAAATTACTTCTTTTCCTTACAGGTACTTCTTCCTCTCTTCCTTCCGTCCTTCCTCCCTCTTCCTTCCTTCCTTCCTTCCTTCCTTCCTTCCTTCCTTCCTTCCTTCCTTCCTTCCTCGTTCTCTCCCTCCTTCCTTCTTTCCTTTCTCCCTCCTTCCTTCTTTCCTTTCTCCCTCCCTTTCTCCCTCCTTCCTTCCTTCCTTCCTTCCTTCCTTTCTCCCTCCTTCTCTCCTTCTCTTCCTTCCTTCACTCCACCGTAAAACATCCATAACATAAAATTTACCGTTCTAACCATTAAGTGTACAATTCAATGGCCTCAGGCACATTCACGATATTATGCAACCATCACCGCCATCCATTTCCAGAACGTTTTCATCTTCCCAAACTGAAACTCCGTACCCAGTTAAACACTAACTCCCCATTCCCCCTCCCCCGGCCCCTTGGAACCATCATTCTAGTTTCTGTCTCTATGAATTTGCCTTGTGTGAGTGGAATCATTCACTATTTGTCCTTTTGTGTCTGGCTCGTTTCACTGAGCCACGTTGTCAGGATTCATCCATATCGTAGCCTGTCTCGGAACTGTCTTCCTTTCTAAGTCTGAATACTCTATCGTCGTGTGGATACCACAGTTCCTTCGTCCGCCATCCGTGGACTTTTGGGTCGCTTTCACCTGTGGCGACTGAGAATAATGCTGCTATCAACATGGGTGTGTAAATATCTGTTTGACCTTTGGCTTCTCAGTTGTCGCCCCTTCGCCTATTTCGCCTACCCCCCCAAAGCCCCCTTTTCTTTTTTAATTTTTTTTAATTTATTTTTGAGAGACATAGAGACAGAGCGTGAGCAGGGGAGGGGCAGAGAGAGAGGGAGACACAGAAGCCGAAGCAGACTCCAGGCTCTGAGTCATCAGCACAGAGCCCGACGCGGGGCTCGAACTCACAGACGGTGAGATCATGACCTGAGCCGAAATCGGATGCCCAACCGACTGAGCCACCCAGGCGCCGCCCCCAAAGCCCCCTTTTAAAGTGCATGTTTCTGTGGGGCTTTATGTCTGTCTCCTCTCCAGGCTGGGCCAGCCCTTTGGCGTCTTGTCTTCGAGAGCTTCCGGTTCGCTGGGGAGAGTCCAGTCCGCGGGACTTACACGATTACTGCCCAGAAGCGCATGGGACCGCCACCGAGGGAAGCCGCAGAGCCCTGGGAGCTGGCGGCGAGGGGAAACCGAGTGGCCAGGGCGGATGCGATGGCTTCGTGGAGAAGGCGGACTTCTAAGCAAGTCTTGAAGCACAGACATCTCTCTCCGGGTAGAGGGAGCTGAGGAGGAAGAGCCCAGGGGCGGGCGAAACAGGTCGGCCCGGAAGCGGGCAGGCGGTCGGACGCCCAGGGAGGAGCACCCGGGTTTCCGAGGCGGGTCGGGGAGGTTCAGACTCTAGGTCAGCACACGTGGGCTCCCGTCCTCCCTCCACCTACCTTGGGCAGAGCGCTCGACCTCTCTGCAGCCTGATTTCTTCAGAGGCAACTTCGGGGTGACCCCCGCGCTTATCTCGGTTGACCTTGTCGGAATAAAACGAGATGAACTATAGTATAAAAGGCTACTCGGGACACGTGGTGTGGAGGACACCCTCAGGGCTGGGAGGTGAGCCTTGGACCTCACGATAAGGATTCTGGTCCTTTCTTTGGGCAGCGCGTGGCTCCTAAAGCTTTTCAAGCAAGGAGTGACAGCGCCTTGTGGGAGTTTACTACAGGAGAGGACTGGGGCACAGACGAAGGGCTAACCTAGCTGTCTTCCCTCGAGTGATTTTGGATATTATGGGGAATAACACCCAACCTCTGAGTGTCGGTCGAGGCAGGTGGGCGTGACTGAGCGACACTTTCAAAATGACCCATTTTGCTCCTGAACGGTGGGGGCAGAGAGACTTTTTAAAAAAAATTTTTTTTGACATTCATATATTTTTGAGAGAGAGAGATAGAGCATGAGCAGGGGAGGGGCAGAGAGAGAGGGAGACGCAGAATCTGAAGGAGGCTCCAGGTTCTGAGCTGTCAGCACAGAGCCCGACGTGGGGCTCGAACTCACAAACCGTGAGATCGTGACCTGAGCTGAAGTCGGCCGCTGAACCGACTGAGCCCCCCAGGCGCCCCTTAAGGACTTATCTAACACCGGTCATCCCTCATCCTCTCCCCGGACACCTCGCATTGCCGCCATGGTAATGGGCACCAAAAAACTCCAATCAACGTCTCTCGGATCCAAAGAACTCGACAACCGCACCCCCGCCTTCACTCCCTTCCTCCGCCCCCAGGCCCCCACCCCCGCGAACATCATCTCGTGCCTTTTCCCTTTCCTTGTGACAAGGTGGCCGCCGATGGTCTGAAGGCTTCTGGGGTGCGAGGGACCGCGTGCCAGCCGTCAACACAGAAACGAACGGCCCGCACCAGGAGCCTCCAGATCCGGGGCTTTCACAACCTTTTCACAGGCAGCGGCTCCCCGACCAAAGACTTCCACTCTGCCTCGGCTTTACAAGTCAGTCCCGGGAAAGCCTTTCCAGCAAGCATTTAAAATCATCCATCCAAGAGATAACTAAATCATGGCCATTCATCGGCCTCGGCCCCTCGCCCCGCAATGACAACATGTATTTCACTGAGCAAACACTGAGCCTTCACTCTCCCTGGCCTCCGTCTCCTTTCTTCTCCCTGTCTTCGACGGCTCCAAATGTTATGATTCATCTCAGTGCCGCCCGATGCGGCAGGGGATCACGGGCCCCAAAGACTTCCGAACCCGGAGGGGTCCGGGGAGAGGACGTCCGCCAGTTCATCCCGGGCTTTCTCTCTCCGGCCAACTGTGTTTGTTCCTCGATTCCTTTTGATCGTTCCTTATGACGGTAGCCAAGCAGAGGAAATGAAGCTTTTGTCCTCAAACTAAGCCATGACCCTGGATAATTTGTCAGGGACATCTCTGAGGGGTGAAAAATCAGCCTCCGACGGCCCGATGCGGAGACGTCCCGGCCACGCCACGGCTCCCTCGGCGGGATCACAGAATCCCAGCGTCGGATGAAGAGCTGCCAGGCCACGCGGTGTCCTCTGGGAACATCTGTTTCATCCAACTCCCTTGGGGTGGAATATGGAGAGAAACGGAGACCCAGAGTGGGGAGGGAAACTGCCCGGGCCCGTGTAGGCATTTCGTGACCGAGTTGGAAGTGACTGTGGGGATTCTGACTTTCTGCCCCTAAGAGGGCTAGATAGTGGAGGCCAACGTGGCCCTGCGGTTCTCCGATGTGAACCCGTGAACTGGTGGCCCCTGCCAGGCGAGCGTCCCGTCGGTCTGTCCTCAGAGTCCATCCTTCAGGCCGGCACGCGTGCTGCTTTCGGGAGCAGCCGGACCCCGTCGAACGCTGCAGGAAGGTTTTGTTTCTCAGTGGCCTTTTGAAGGGGCCGAGGCTCTAATGTCAGGGCTAAGGCGCGGGGCTCTGGGGTCAGAAGGCGTGTGCTCTCTGGGCCGTGGTCGCCCAGGGCGGTGGTTAGCGCTCACCCCTCGGGTGGTGGGAAGCATTCAATGAGCTCGCTGTGGGAAAGGGCTCGAGACGGCGGCTCCTCCTGAGAAAGAGGGGCTGTTGCTCTCACCCCCGCTTCTCCTCCTCCCCGTCTTTCTCCTGGAGAACACCTAAGAAGGACAGCTGATCTGTACTTACAAATGCCAGGGCCCGTAGATCGCATTTCAGCCTTCTGCACCAGATGGGAGCATTGTCGACACAGGAGTACGAGTCCCAGCCCCACCACGGACCCGCTACGCGCCCTGACCTGGGCTCTTTCTGCCTCAGTGTTCTCGTCCGTGAAGTGGAAATATTGGTCCCGGCCTTTCGTGTGAGGATCACTCGGTTTTCACAAGGATTTTAAAGATGACGTCCTCGGTGTCCGGCGACGGGCACTCGGGACAACCCGGAACACAACGGAGGCCCCGCCCCTTTCGGAGCTCACATTCTAGCAGAGGAAACAGACCATAGAATTAACACAAACAAATAAAGGGACGCATTCTTTCATTATGTGAAATCAGCCCCAGCCGATGTGGAGAGTTGGGACAATCCCCTTGCATCAGAGGCCCCGATGCCCAAATGTCTCTTCTGACTGACAGAAGCTGCTATCTACGATGTTTTCTTTCCCCTTTTTATGGCGGACGCTTTCGAACGCATCCAGAAGAGAGAAAGTAGCCTCAAGAACTTCGCTTGCCATCACCCTGTTATTAACTCATTCCCAAACGTGTTCCATCTAAACTGTTCCCGCCCACTCCTCCCCTTTCCCAGGACTGTTTTGAAACAAATCTCAGACGTTATGTTATTTAACCCGAAGGCATTTTAGCACGTATCCCTAGAGATAAAAAATTATTCTTTAAGATAACGTAAGCAAAATGTTGCCATCCCATCTACAAATTAACCGTAATTTCTCGATGTCATTAAATACCCAGGCGATGTTTAAATCTGTCTCCTAACTGTTTAAAAAAAAAAGGACGATTCCTTGGGGTGCCTGGGTGGGGGGTTCAGTGGGTTAAGTGTCTGACCTCAGCTCAGGTCATGATCTCGGGGTTCACGGGTTCTCGCCCTGATCGGGCTCCCTGCCATCAGTGCAGAGCACAGAGTCCGCTTGGGATCCTCTGTCTCCCTTTCTCTCTCTCTCTCTCTCTCTCTCTCAAAAATAAACATTTAAGAAAAGATGGTTTATGGAAATTAATATGGAATTAAGGCCCATACATTACAAACAGCTGATATGTCTCTCAAAATTCCTTTTGATGCATAAGTTTCCTTCTATCTCTCTGATGTTTTCTTCTAATACATTTGTTGAAAAACCCCAGGGCTTTTGTCTGTATGTTTTCTCACAGTCTGCATCCCTGTGGTGTCATACAACAGGCTCCTCTGTCCCCTGTAACTTTTTTTTCTAACGTTTATTTATTCTTGAGAGAGAGAGAAGCGTGCACAAACGACCACAACCAGGGAGGGGAGCGGCAGAGAGAGGGAGACAGAGGATCTGAAGCAAGCTCTGTGCTGACAGCAGAGAGCCCAATGTGGGGCTTGAACTATGAGATCGTGACCTGAGCCAAAGTCGGTCACTCAACCAACGGAGCCACCCAAGCGCCCCTGTCCCATGTAAGTCTTAAAAACTGTTAGAGCTTGAGGTTTGATCAGATTAAAGTTCAGTTTTTGGAAAGCCTGTTTTATGGATGACATTCTGTTCTTCCATCACAGGGCCCTCAACAGGTGTTTTCTCTCTGGGTGATCATCAATTCCTAGATTCATGACGTTAGAGGTTGCGACGTAGTGACATCCTAATTCTATCATTTTCTATTTATTTATTAGCCATAATACGTCCATAAAAAGAAGCTTCTCTCCATCAACTAGTTGGTTGCCAATGGTACGGTTAGTATGGGAAGGCAGGAGGAGTGTTTGATCCTTCCTCTTTAGTTGCCATTTTTCAGAAGGATGAGTTAGTCATAGAGCCTTCTTCAAAGCTCTCATGGCCTTAAAGAGCTCATGGCTTTTAACATATTTTATGTGTTTTAGTCTATTCCGGTTATTTTTTTGATGCACACATGGCCCCTCTTTGGCCAGAGTGAGCTCTTTAAAGTCGGCTTCTTTTTGTTTTGTTTTTTTAAAAATTTTTTAGCTTTTATTTATTCTTAAGAGACACAGAGACAGAGCGTGAGCAGGAGAAGGGCAGAGAGAGAGGGAGATACAGAACCTGAAGCAGGCTCCAGGCTCTGAGCCGGCAGCACAGAGCCCAATGCAGGGCTCGAACTCACAGACCGCAACATCATGAGCTGAACTGAAGTCGGCCGCTTCACCGACTGAGCCACCCAGGCGCCCCTTGTTTTGTGTTTTAAATGTTTATTTATTTTTGAGAGGGAGAGAGACAGAGCTGAGTGGGGGAAGAGCAGAGAGAGGGAGACACAGAATCCGAAGCAGGCTCCAGGCACCAGCTGTGAGCACAGAGCCTGATGCAGGGCTCGAAATCACAGACCGCGAGATCATGACCTGAGCCAAAGTTGGACACTTCGACGACTGAGCCACCCAGGCGCCCCCAAAGTTGACTTCCTTTTATATAGCTTCAATAATCTTTGAAAGTTTCCTTGCTTCCTGGTAAAAGGTCCAGGCTCATCTTGTAGATTTCCTGCCTCAGACATGGGATTGGTCATTTCTCTTAAGGAGTGCTGGTCCCTTTTAGTGGGCAGCGGCCTTCAAGGCCACGGTCAGCAGAGCAGAGATGCTCACTGCCGGCCCAGAGCTTGTGTAGGCAGGAACGGGACTCATACGTCACGGCTCCCTAACCAGACTCGAGAGACAGGGGTAGAGCACCCAGTTAGAGGTGTCAAGTGTTCGGAAGTGCGAGCGCAGGGTGTCACGTCAGGGCCACAGCAGGACCTGGGCCAGGATGAGGGTTCAGGAGAGGCTTCTAGAGAAAAAGGAGGTGGGGGTGGGGCACAGGGGTGGGACCAGAGGAGAAATACTTCTTTCTCAGCCGGGGACTGGATGTCGACCCTCAGAGGGAGGGTTAAGGGAGTAGGTCATGACACTGACGTGTAAAGTGTGACATACTAGACAATAAACCTCTAGTGGCAGGATTCAAAACACCCAGCCTATGGGAAAGGGTTTGCTCCACAAGGATCCCTTGAGGCGAGGACTACCGTTATTCCCATTTAAAAGTCTGTGGTTTATGCGAGATTAAGGAATTTGCCGCAGGTGACCTAGTTAGGAATTAGTAGAAACGGGATGTGAACCCAAGACTTTCTGATGCCAGAGATGAGCCTCTCAATCACTCTGCGGTGCCCTCACGCCCAAAGTGTGCACACGTCCAGGTTTTTTTGGTTCCTTTGGTGCGGTTTCCCAAACGACAGGTCTCCCATACTACCGAACCAACCCACGAGCACGGAAACCCACGAACAGAAAAATCATTTTTTCTAGTAAAAAAATGTCTGACTGCGCAGGTGGTAGTGGCATTTACAGAGTGATACGGTGCGTGCGAGCGGGCCTGACAGAGCGTGAGTAGGTGTGTCTTCTCGAGGGAGCTTCCTAGAGCGCGGATACGCGCGCCATCTCCTTGTGACGCCTTTTGCGGCCCCGGCTTGGTGCTTCTCCCGTGTCTCCCACCGGGGCTCTCCCTGATCCTTCAACAATCTTCATCCGAACCCCTCGGGGGAGGCGATGATTCTACTTTCGTTTCTTGGCCAGGAATCGCCGGATCCTGAAAAGTCGGGAGAAGACCTGGCAAAGAACGGTCCACGGCACGCATCGCGGTGGCAGAGGAGAGGAGAGAGAATATATGCGTTTTAAGGCCCCGTTTTAAATGGTTCAACAACACGTGTCGACCAGCCGAGAGCCTGACTCTTACCATCTTGTCTCCCTCTTGGCCTGATTGCTCCCTTGTTCCCTGCTCGGGACAACTTGAAATGGCACCATGGCGCTTGAAGTGACGGGGAGCCAGTTCCCTCACCTCTTTGTTTCTCTGAGCCTTGTTTTCTCGCTGACACGGGGATACTCGTAGCCATCGTTGATGGGATGATGTAGTATCGGCAAAGCACGGGGCGGGTGCTAAATAAATGGGAGTTGCGATTAAAAATAAAGAACCGGAAGCTAATATGTGTCACACCATTCAATGGCCATCACACCTAGAACAGTAGGGGTATCACCCACAGTTCATAGAGGAAGAAACCGAGACCCAGGAAGGGGAGTCTGCCCGTCTAAGGTCATGCAGGGGCGATAGCACCAGCATTTGAACCCAGAGAGAGCCCGTGGGCTTAATTAAGCACCCAGCTCTGCAGCCTTAATAGGGAGACTTGCCTACCGGGGCAGCCCTGCTGGTTCAGCCTCGGGACCTTCTCAACTTGCACCCACGTTGCTGGAAGGAAGGGGAATTTGCCCAGAGATGGAGGTACCTGCTTTGAGAGGCCCGCTGGTGGTCAAGGCAGGTGACCCACCCACCTTTCGAGGACCATTCTAGAAACTTTAGCAGCTCAGGGTAGAAACGCTTTTTCACCGGGACACGGAACCGTAAGCGGGCACTGAGTTACTTCAGTAATTCCTGGTCTACTGATACCTCGCTTTCCTTCCTCCCAAACTCAAATTAGAACATCAGCGTCCCTCTAGCGCTCGCACTGCGGGAAGGATGGTTTTTAAAAATGAACTCTGCATTCAAAACTCCCGGGTTGTGCCATGCATTTTAACCCCACAGGGAGGGAGAGGGAAGGAAAGAGACAAGGGAGCAGTGTTGAGTTTCATCAGTAAGCATCAGATTAGCTCCTCGGCAGCCCCCAGCCGTTTTTTCTAATTTTTTTTTTTTTTTTTTTTGAGAGAGAGAGAGAGAGAGAGACAGGAGAGAGAGCGCTCCATTTCTTCAATCAGACTTTATTAGGAACATAGGTTTGAGTCTACAGGAACAAATTCTTCTGGCTCTTTAAGGAATATATTTGAAGGGGGGTTTTATTAGGCTGCGTTACTGGATAAATGATCCAACGTGCTTTCTAGCATGAATCATCCGAGTGGAGTGACAAAAAAGAAGCTTGAAAACTAAGCGCAGCCAAAATATTGGCAGGCCTCAGCCACTGGGGCCGGATTTCAGATTTCATCTCCTTCAGACCAAAAAGGAAAAAAAACCACAACAACCATTAAATTAAATTAAATTTTAATCTCGTGGTGACAATTCCCAGGGAGGAAGGCTTAAGTATTTTGTCTACGTCCCTCCTGCCCCCTAGGAATCGCAGAGTCCCCGAAATCAGACATGGAGGAGCCTCCCCGAGGGTCACCTAGGCTGGCCCCCCAGGGGTCCCTCCTCCCCCCATCTCCCCAGGCAGTGCCCCTGCCGAGAGCTTGCTAGGTGGAGC
>PITB01030619.1:0-16699 GCA_004024585.1 Paradoxurus hermaphroditus
TATTATAATTAAAAAAATTTTAAGTATCAAATTAACCATATAACCCAACAATTTCACTTGTAGATATATACCAAAGAGAACTGAAAACATATGTCCACACAAAAATTCACACATGAATGTTCAAAGCAGCATTACTCACAATAGCCAAAAAGTAGAAACAACACAAATGCTCATCAACTGATGAGTATAGATAATAAGATGTGGTATATCTATGCAATAGAATATTATTCAGCAATACAAAAGAATAAAGTACTGATACCATCTGGATGAACCTTGAAAACATCATGCTAAGTTAAGGAACCCTATCATAAAAACCATACATTACATTATTCAATTTATATGAATTGTCCATACTAGGCAAATTTATATAGACAGAAAGGCGACTGGAACTTACCTGGCTCTGGGGGAGGGGGCAGTGAGTAATGGGGAGGTCACGGCTAACGCACGTGGGATATCTTTTGGGGGATGTTAAAAATGATCTAAATTTGATTACAGTGATGGTTGCAAAACCTCTGAACTGCACGCTTTAAGTGGGTAAGTTGTATTGAAGGTGAATTATGTGCCAATTAAGCTGTTGCAAGAGGAGGGAAATACAAAAGGCATATCCCCAACATTTGTATAATACTTAATTTACAAAGCGTTGCTGTCCTTCACATCTTATGGGCTTTCTTAGCAATTCTAGCAAGAGATTGAGATTGTCAGAAAGTAAGGCCAAAGACTTTAAGTAATTTACCTAAGATATTGGCTAGTTTGTGGTAGAGCAAGGAGATGCCAGCCCCCACCCTCAAGGCCAATTCCAGTGTTATTTCCATCACACTAGGTTTTCCCCAAGGTTATCTGCTTTCTCCTTACTTACTTTATTTCAATTGCCTTTTGTAGGAAATCCTAAATAAGTCTTTGCGCTAGACATTGTTCTAAGCCTTTCAAGTATATTAACTAAATCCTTACTACAGCTTCTGAAGAACATGCTGCTTTGTCCCCATTTGCAGATTAGGAAACAGAAGCATGGATAAAACTTTCCCTGATCATACAGTTGGTAAGCGGCAAAGCTAGGATTCGAACCCAGGGTGTCTCTGCACTTGGCAGAGAGCTTCTCTCTCTTGAATGCTGGTGTCTTGGACTTCAGCCTCACCTGCAGAAAAAGGAAGACAGCCTGCTCTGTCTGTGTGGTCGTGCTGAGATCTGACACTGGGGTTCTACCTGAGGGTGTTGGTGGTTCTGGGTTCCTGACACTAGCGCCTCAGATGAGTGGCATCCGGGAATGGATGACTTCCAGGCTCAGCTGGGAGCAGTCCTTGCTTTGCAGTAACTAAACTAATCCTTTATCTGTCAGGCGATCTGGCTGGAGTGGGGGTGAAGTAGGCAGGGGAGGGGAGGAGCTGTAGAGTTTGTCTATGTTCTTGGTCTTATAAAAACCTGCCCGGAAACATAACACCACTCAAGAGGGATCCTGAACAAGAGTTGTGAGATTCTAGAAGACTCACAGCACATACCCACTCACTCACTGCCCCCCCCCCCCACACGCACTGTGCCGATGGCAGTACCACAGTCCTCACAGTGTCTAACTTGGCCACAGAGTTGCATGTCATTTTACACCATGGCTCCCAGGGTTCTGCGTCAATGGGCATCTGCAGCTAGTTCCTGGACTTGTCTTTCTGGTTGGTTGTTTAGAGAAGGCTTACGGGTGTGACAGGGCTTTCCTCGTAATTTTCTCATCCCTATTTGCAACTGTGTGTGTCAAGTGTAATTAAGAGTTCTTCCGGGTCACCCAGGCTGCCTTCCCCAGCAGTGTCTGTACCTGGCTACCTCCAGGGATGCCCAGTCACTCTTGTATATGCTTTGTGGACAAGGGCCACGTTGCTTCGTTTCACAATTACGTTGAGACATTCAAAGAGTTAGGGCTGGACTGGAGGAATGTGCAGTTTCCTGGAGCTCACTTGGGAAGGCAGGGCTGCGCTGACCTGCACTGAGGGGCTGTCATGCATTTTGCTCACATGTCAAGTTTTGCTCACAGCCTTTATTCAGGGCATAGTGTGGCTGTGGGGAAGATTAATGGTAACTGTGCCTTTAAGAGCATCCTTCCAGAGACAAGCCTTCGTTTCTTTAGAATCTGGAGCTTCTGCAATTTATCCTCCTTTTAATACACCCGAGTGTATCTCCTCTTGATGTCCTGTTTACTCTTTTCTTTTTTTTTTGGAATACAACATAAATCTAAATTGTGATTTTTATTTTAGGAAAAAAGTTTATAAATGCTTTTGTGCTGAAAGTTGAAGAGTAACTTAGAAATGTTGGCAGGATCTGATGCCTGGGTGGCTCAGTCGATTGAGCATCTGACTTTAGCTTCAGTCATGATCTCACGGTTCATGAGTTTGAGCCCCACATCTGGCTCTGTGCTGACAGCTTGGAGCCTGGAGCCTGCTTCAGATTCTTTGTCTCCCTCTCTTTGCCCCTCCCCTGCTCTCTCTCTGTCTCTCAAAAAATGTTGATAGGATAAAAGGACGATTGTGGGGGCACCTGAGTGGCTTCGCTGGTTAGGCATCTGACTCTAGATTTCCGCTCAGGTCATGATTCCGTTTTTTTTTTTTTTTTTTTTTTAGTTTATTTTGAGAGAGAGACTACAAGAGGGGTAGGAGCAGAGAGAGAGTGGTTGAGAGAGAGAGAGAGAGAGAGAGAGAGAGAGAGAGAGGGAATCCTACACAGGCTCCACGCTGTCAGCACAGAGCTCGATGCAGGGTTTGAACTCACCAACTGTGAGATCATGACCTGAGCGGAAATCTAGAGTCAGATGCCTAACCAGCGAAGCCACTCAGGTGCCCCCACAAGGATTCCGTTTTATATGACTTTTAGTGTACCATTTAGCATTGCAGCTTCCACTACCCCTTGAATCTTCTCTCTCTCTTAATTAGCTATTAGCTAAAAGGAAGAGTAATAAGAGATAAAGTGACAGGGAAAACAGCCAGTTTGTGTAAATTTTATAATGCCATTGTAAGAGCTGTAGCTTTTAATTCTGAAGGAAACGAGAAGGCATTGGAGTTCATTGAGCAGACATTTAAAAAACAATTACAATACCATTATGTCCCACACAATTAATAATGTGTTGATATCATCACATACCCAAGCAATATTTATACTTCTAATTCTCCCATAAAGTTGTTTTTTTTTTTTAATCAGGATCTAAATAAGGGACACACATTGCAATTGGTGGATCCATCATTTAGTCCTTTTTAATCTATAAGTTCTTTCCCTACCCTTATTTTATTTTTTTAACTGTTTAGATTATTCGTGGAAAAATCCAGATTGATGCTACTAGAGTTGTGGAGATTTCCACATTCTGGTTTTGCTGATGGTGTCTTTTGGTGCCCTACCACATGTCTCTGTGCCCCTGGTATTCCCTCTACATTATCAATAAGACTGAGAGGTCTACCTAGAATCAGGTTTTATTTTTGTCAGATAACTTTTTAGATGGTGTTGTGTACTTCCACAGGAAGTAGAATGTCTAGTTGTTACTTTTTTTGTGTGATGTTAGCAGCTGGTGATATTCAATGCTTATGTTTATTAGTCCATCATGTGTTGCAAAATTCCGTTTTTTTAAAGTTTGTTTATTTGAGAGAGAGAGAGAGCGAAAGCAGGGGAGGGGCAGAGAGAGAGAGAGAGAGAGGGAGAATCCTAAGCAGACTCTAGGATCTCAGTGCAGAGCGGGGCTTGAGCCCATGAACTGTGAGATCATGACTTGAGCCAAAATCAAGAGTCAGATGCTTGCTTAACCGACTGAGCCACCCAGGTGCCCCTAAATTCTTTTTTTTTTTTTTCAAGAGTTCACTCTGGTTTGAGAGTAGCTTGGGAGCAGATAGAGGAGGAGTTAATCATCTACGTGAGAAGAGTGAAAGTGTGTTCAGGAAACCGAATTCAAAATTGGAGTCAGGAAACCATGAAGGGAGGGCCTCACCCTACCCCTCACCACTTGTGGCAGCTTGCACAGCCGCTCAGGAGGGAGGAAGATTTCCTCTCAGCCAGGCAACAGCAAGCTGCCCTCACCCACAGCCCGAGAGGCCATCCCCACTTCCATCACCCGCAGCCATATTTTTGTCTTTCACTCTTTTTTCTCCCTTTTGTGGTTTTTGTCAAGTATTTTATATGGTCCCATTTTTCTCCTTTCTTGGCATATTAGTTATACTTAAAAAAAAAAAACTTTAGTTAGAGGTTGCATTAGGGTTTGCAATATACATTTACAACTAATCCAAGTCTACATTCAAATAACACTATACTGCTTCACAGGTAGTGTGAGTACATTCTTCCTGTCCCATTTGTCATTGCTGTTATTCATTTCATATAGATATGCCTAACCAAGTACTTTGTCACTCTTATTGTTTTGAATAAACCGTAATGTGTTAGAAGAATTAAAAATAAGAAAAATAAAAGTTTTATTTTACTTTTACTTATTCCTTCTCTGATGCTCTTTTCTTTATGTAGATCTGAGTTTCTGATCTATATAATTTTCCTTCTCTCTAAAGAACTTCTTTTCATGGGCATCTGGGTGGCTCAGTCAGTTAAGCATCCGACTTCAGCGCAGGTCCTGATCTCACAGTTGGAGCCCTGCCTCAGGCTCTGTGCTGACAGCTCAGAGCCTGGAGCCTGTTTCAGATTCTGTGTCTCCCTCTCTCTCTGCCCTTCCCCTGCTCGTGCTCTGTCTTTCTCAAAAATAAATAAACACTAAAAAAAAAGTAAAGAACTTTTCACATTTATGGCAAGGCAAATCTTCTGGCAACAAACTTCCTTAGTTTTTGTTTGTCTGAGAAAGTGGTTACATTATATAGTTACAGATTTGAAATTACTGATACTTGCAATGGATTTTCATCTATAGGCCATCATATTTTAAACTGATATACTGTGCTTTTGGATACCCAGCAAGCTCACAGGAAATCCTCTGTAGTGAACCACAGTCCGAATTCTGATTTTTTTGTTTTGCATTTATTTATTTTTGAGAGACAGAGTGAGACACAGTGCGAGTGGAGGAGGAGCAGGGAGAGAAGGAGACACAGAATCTGAAGCAGGCTCCAGGCTCTGAGCAAGTGTTCAGCACAGAGCCTGATGCGGGGCTCAAACCCACAAACCATGAGATCATGACCTGAGCCGAGGTCAGACATTCAACTGACTGAGCTACCCAGGTGCCCCTGAATTCTGATTTTTATCTATTGACATTTGTAAATAGAGCAGCCATAATACTTTCATAAATTTCGTTTATTCAACAAATAGTTTTATAAGGTAAAATTCGTCAAAGAAGTTGTTTACAATTACTCTGGATGTTTTCCCAAATCTAAATGGTGAAATCTGTATATTTTCTCAATTCTATTCCGTTTCAATGTAGAATATAAAATTATCCAATTAAAAATAGGAATGCCATTAAAAGGGCATTTCTATACATCAGGATAGCCGAAAGCACAGTTAAAGAATTTCAAAGTTAAATATTGTTTATACCACCTGAATTCTGATTATTTAAGTTTTTTGTTCCTCTCTTGCTTTTATAGAATACATTTCAGTTAATTTCTGCTTTTAAGTTTTGTTTTTATCACTGGAACTTTTATTTATTTTTTTATGATAATATACTTTTCAATTTAAATATTTAACATATAGTGTCATAATGATTTCAGGAATAGAATTTAGTGATTCATCACTTACATATAACACCCAGTGCTCATCCCAACAAGTGCCCTCCTTACTGCCCCTTGGCTATTTACCCATCCCCCACCCAACACCACACCCAGCAACCTTCAGTGTGTTCTCTGTATTTAAGAGTCTCTTATGCTTTGTCTCCCTCTCTGTTTTTATCTTATTTTTGCTTCCCTTCCCCTAGGTTCATCTGATTTGTTTCTTATATTCCACATACGAGTTAAATCATATGATATTTGTCTTTCTCTGACTGAGTTATTTCACTTAGCATAATACACTCTAGTTCCATCCACATTGTTGCAAATGGCAAGATTTCATCCTTTTTGATTGCCAAGTAATGGTCCATTGTATATATAAACCACATCTTCTCTATCCAGTCATCAGTTGATGGACATTTGGGCTCTTTCCATACTTTGGCTATTGTCAATAGATCTTCTACAAACAACGGGGTGCATGTGCCCCTTTGAATCAGTGTTTTTGTATCATTTGGATAAATACCTAGGAGTGCAATTGCTGGGTCATATGGTAGCTGTATTTTTAATTTTTTGAGGAACCTCCATACTGTTTTGCAGAGTAGCTGCACCAATTTGCATTCCCACCAGTAGTGCAAAAGGGTTCCTCTTTCTCCACATCCTTGCCAGCATCTGTTGTTGCCTGAGTTGTTAATGTTAGCCCTTCTGACAAGTGTGAGTTGATATCTCATTGTGGTTTTGATTTGTATTTCCCTGATGATGAGTGATGTTGAGCATCTTTTAATGTATCACTGGAACTTTTATTTTTTTATTTTTATTTATTTTTTCATGTTTATTTATTTTTGAGAGAGAGACAGAGACAGAGACAGAGCATGAGCCGGGGAGGAGGCAGGGAGAGTGGGAGACACAGGATCTGAAGTAAATTCCAGGCTCTGAGCTGTCAGCACAGAGCCCGATGCAGGGCTCAAACTTACAAACCATTAGATGATGACCTAAGCTGAAGTCGGACACTTAACTGACTGAGCCACCCAGGCGCCCCTCACTGGAACTTTTAAAAGCAAATTGCAAAAGGTGAAATTTTTGATATTCCATTCATTGGACATTTTGCTAAAGATTTTCAAAGGATGCAGAATGAAAGGTAATAAAAATTTAGAGGACTTATTTATAAAATGTTCCATGTAGGTGTAGAACGCTTAAGGTTAATTCACAAAGCAATTTTTAAACTGCTCAAACTTTTCTGAAATTTGCTTAAAGCTATGCATTGGAGAAAGAAAGCCTATCTTTGGCTTGCATATAAATTTCCATATCTGCTTCACATGCAGTTTTGTAATTTTTATATATCTTACAAATATTACTTACAAATATTAGATACACTTGTAAATGTAACAGCTTCCTTTTAATATATGCATTTATAAACATTAAAATTATATACATATAGTAGTTATAAGTTTTGATGACTGGAGTGTCTGTTTTGATTAGAAGATGTCACAGATTGTTTCTAACTAACGTGTGAACCACAACCACTGCCTAGTACACTTCTGCCTCATGGGATTCTCAGCTTAGTAAGAAAATTTTTTTATTTTTTTACCACAACACTGTGCTTTACCAAAATTTGCATTCATATTGTCACTGCCCGTGATTTTATCTTCAGTGTTGACTTTTTAAGTTCATTTACAATGACATTCGCAAAAACGTTAGCTGTTGCATTTTAGGCAGACTACTTTTCTAAAAGCTTTGTTTTGATTCCATTAATTGGGTTAAAAAAAAATCTAAGTTATCTTAAAAGTCTAAATTACCTTAAATGATGGCCTATTTTTAGTATCTGATTCTACTGAGATAAAACTGGCATCATTAACTGTTATCACTTTAATTTTCCTACACAGATGAGAAAACTTGGAACCAAAAATAAACTAAATTAATTTTGAAGAGAGCCATTTAACTGATGTGAAAATTCATGTTTCCCAGAACAATATTTAAATGTACCTTTTGTAGTTCCATCTGCTAAATCATGTCTGGGCACAGCTTTCATGTAATCACTGTTGAATCAATTTTAAATTAAGTGTGGACGTTCTCCAGTAGACGTGTATCTGCTTTTCATGTGGCCACCGATGTCACCACAGCCTGGTAAGAGTCAACATTTTGTACAAATTACACTTTTAGTATCCAATATTTTTATCCATATTTTGATTATCCAATATTATTATCTGCTTAAGTTTTCAATGAACATTCGCTTTCATTTCTTTTTCACTCGTTGCTGCTGGAAAGATTTATTGCAAAAATAAAAGCTATATTTTCAAACGATAAAATAAATGAGTAGTTGTAGGTTAATAGGATGCCGCGAATGACAAGACCTTTGTAACAAAGTTCACTAAACTACTAAGACTAATCTATTTCTTGAATATTTTTTTATGTCCACCTGACCTGTAATTCCTGTGTTTCCCACTGACCTCCCTGACTGGCGGCCTGTGTCTTCACGAATTTTGCAGGCTATGGTAGAGTCCATAGCAAAACTGGTCGGTACACCAAGTATCTGACTGCAACAGGAGCTTCCGGTATTTTTTCCTATCACCACCCAATACCATCTCTTTTATCCAGACTTTTTTTTTTTTTTTAAAGCAGTAAGTGTCCCCAGTGTTGTATTTGAGAGGGAGGCATTACACTTCATCTGGAAACGGTTGGGAAAAGAGAGTTTATTTTAAATGTAACCACATGTTGACATGCAAACTCTGTTTATTTGCCAAGCATCCTCCACATTACTAAAGACCATGGCAGGCGCTGGAAGTACAAAGCGAAGACCTCACACACCCATCCCAGCTCATTGTAATTAAAATGATAATGATAATATTTCATTAAGAATGAAAAATCCAGGACACATGCTAGGACACAGGCTGCTGGGACCACAGGCACAATCCAGGGCTGTTCTATGCAAACCGGGAAGGTTCTGGAGAAACAAACGTATGATTACTCCACTGTTAGGTTGTCATGTGGAGACAGTCATGCATACAGTTAGATAAATAAGCCTGGAGTTCCCGAGATGTGTCTGTTCCCGCACACATCTGGGAATCTACACATTTGGGAATCAGCAGTATGTCAATATCGTATTTGAAACCAGGAGATTGGATGAGGTCACCAGTGGGGATAAGTGTCATACGGAAGGGGAGAGGTCTACGGAATATGCCCTGGGCACTCCATCATGGGAAACAGGGAGAAGAAGAGGGGCCAACAACAGAGACTGAAAGCTGAAACTCAGATTGTAAAATGTCACTTATCGAGTTGCAAAGAGTGCTCAGAATATTCACTCAGTGTTTGCTCTATGCTAGGAGCTTTTACACCCTCACGGGACTCCTGGAGAAGAGGTCCATGGGTCTGGGCACAGAACACAAACCAGAATGCAGGTCATTATAAGACCAGAGGGAAGAATAAAGGGTGTGCCAAACAGGAGAAGGCAGGCTTTCTCTCAAGGAATTTATAAAGTACGTTTCATAAT
This sequence comes from Paradoxurus hermaphroditus, assembly GCA_004024585.1. NCBI lineage: Eukaryota > Metazoa > Chordata > Mammalia > Carnivora > Viverridae > Paradoxurus > Paradoxurus hermaphroditus. Next base: position 9,127 of record PITB01030619.1, read on the forward strand.
TTGGGGAGCCAAGGAAATTGTGTCTGTGGACCAGATAAAACCCTTGGGTCATAAGTTTGTGATACTTGCTATATTAACTTTTCAAAAGATATTCCCATGTTTCCAGGCAGGATAAATTCATCCGAGGGCCCCATAGCTATTAAGTGGCAGATTCTGGGATGAAAACTCAAGTCTGCTGGCTGCAGAGTTGGGGTTCTTTTCCCTGCACCAAACTGCTACCCTAGAATTTCTGAAACCAAATCGTGTTGGAAGCTGACTGATACATCTCAGCACCAAGCTGGCTCTGTCTGTATGTCTGTTGACGTGAATGCAAAACGTGGAAAAAATGATATATATTTTTTTCTTCTAGTATATTCTCACTGGTACTTTTAAATATTTCTAGGGGCACCTGGGTGGCTCACTCAGTTAAGCATCTGACTTTGATTCAGGTCACGATCTCATGGTTCGTGTATCTGAGCCCCACATCAGATGCTGTGCTGACAGCTCGGAGCCTGGAGCCTGCTTTAGATTCTGTGTCTCCCTCTCTCTGCCCCTCCCCTACTTGCACTCTGTGTCTCAAAAATAAATACAACATTCAAATAAAAATATCTTTTTTATATAAATAAGTAAATAAATAAATAAATAAAATATATCTATCCTCACCCCATCCTCATTTTAAAAGGAAAATGGAGCCACTTGTTTATATTTTTAACTGGAAGTTCCATATCTTAAGAAAATGTGTGGAATCCAGGCACCAAAGATAGAAGAGGCACAGAGGGATCCAGGAACTCTAAGGCCTCATAAATGCATGTATGACCCCTTTAACACGACTTTAGGAGACTGAATGATCCCAAAATTCTGCCCGTTATTCTGACCTTTAAATTTTTTTCCTTTCTGGTTAAATTTCGGATTCAACCTGTCTGTTTATGATAGGTGGCTAGAATGATCCTTCTTGGCTGTACCTCTTGTATTTCCTTTGGAACCCACAAGAAGGAGTGGTTAGAACGTTGACCTTGAGCCAGCAGGTGTGTAGCACTGGGCGTGGCCACATACTATCTGTGCTCAAAGGCCACTTTGAGCACATCACCCAGCCTTTCTGACTCTTGCCTTTTTATTTTTCAAATTCCAAAACAGGGATAAAAAGACCTTCTGCCTTTACTTCCCTAGACAGTCGAGAACCTGAAATAAAGTATTTGTAATTTCACCTTTATGAGAACACTTTATTAACTTTGTGGATGTAAAGATTCTTGTTTTAAAAAGAAGCAGGAGGAAAGGAGAGTGTGGGAGTGTGAGCAAGGGAATTACCGTGGGGTAGAAAGAGAGATGGCTAGCCATGATCACGAACTTGTAGAAGTCATGCTCCAACTTTTTGTGCTCAATTTTGTTCCCGAATTTTTAGTGTTTCAAAGGCAATCGTATGTACCCGGGGAGCAAGGACACAGTGCGAGGGCAGGGATGGGGGAGGGGCTCAGCTTTCTGCCCAGCTGTGAGTTTTCTCACTGTGTCTCTAAGATAGACAGAGACCCGGAGTTCTGGAGTTCTGGGCCCCTCTGAAATTACGCGACTGAAAACATGACTGTTGATGGTACTTTCAGTGCTGGGGAGAAAGGATTCTGGAAAAGTCTGAAGTTTTAAATGAGATCTTACAGGCAAACGGATAAAGTAAGGAGGCCCAAGGAGGGTGGGCATTCACTCAATCTTTGAAGACTGTGTAGTTCGCAGGGCTTTCCACATCCTATCTCTCCTTCCCTCATAACAGCAACCTTGTGCAAACAGGGAAGATATTATTATCCTTGCTTTATAACTAAGATATTTGAGGCCATATTGACCAAGAGCTGGCAAGGGGCAGAATGTATACTAGGATGTGGACTGTTATCTTGCCGGCTCTTTACCCACCAAGCCATCCAGGGCCCATATGTCCTGAAGCCTAGAGAGATTAAATAACTCTTAAAAGGTCACATAGCAGTAAAGAGCAGAACTGGGACTTTAATCTGGGCATTCTGACTCTGTCTCCTATGCACTCTCCACTATTCCTTGCAGCCTCGCTAAGAACCCATGCGTGGAAAGGTAATTTGACAACTGCTGGGCAATAAGCAGGCGCTAGGGCAAAGCCCTGGCCTCAGTGAGATGGCATTCCATGACATTCCATGACAGTGGGTGATGCACCTTGGTTGGAAAGTGCCACACAGTTTTCACTATGTTGTCAGGTGCTGTGCTGCTTTTGAAGTTTTATCTTTTTATTTCTCGTAAGGCCCCCCTGGTACTGAGGACTACAAGATAATATGAAAAGAAAAAGAAATATCATCAAAGAGGCTCATACAACAGGTCTGGTATGAGAACCCTATGGCATGGGGTGGAGTTTGAGAGCTTTGGACGGGTAGCTGAATTAATAGGTTGGAGAACCTATATATAAGTTGGAAAGTATATACTGAGATGGAGAAACAAAACAAAAGCACCCCAAGTGACTTGCATTTGATGTAAACTTTCCCTGAGGTTTCCATAGCATTAGAGATGGTGTTCTTAAGCTCGGGGAGAATTTTGCAGCGCCTTGGAACATTTAAGGTAATGGCGGGTTCCCTTGAATGTGCAGGGGACAGCACATTTCTTACAAGCAGTAACATATTTAGATAAAAAGAAAATGTCGGGGCGCTGGGGGGGCTCAGTCGGTTGAGCGTCGACTTCAGCTCAGGTCATGATCTCACGGTCTGTGAGTTTGAGCCCCATGTCGGGCTCTGTGCTGACAGCTCAGAGACTGCTTCAGATTCTGTGTCTCCCTGTCTCTCTGCGCCTCCCCACTCTCTCTGTCTCTCTCAAAAATAATATATGTTGAAAAATGTTATTTAAAAAAGGTCATTAAAATAAAAAGAAAATGTCTTCAATGAAATAGACAGCATTTACTAAATGTGTTGTCAGGGGAAGAGCAGTAGGTCTTGGGGGGGGGGGACAAGGACATGGTGCATAAGGGGAAATGGCGATGTTAGTAACGATATGTCACTGCAGGAGAGAGAACTGACAAGACCTGCTGAACTATGTCCTAACTAAAGTCATAGAAGTTGAGTTGGAAGTGATCAAACTTATTTCTAATTTTGACTACAGTTGACCCTGGAACAACATGAGGGTGAGGAGTGCGGTAAAAAATTTTGCGTATAACTTGACTCTCTAAAACTACTAGTAGCCTCCTGGTGACCGAAAGGCTTACTGATAACATAAACAGTTGATTAACACATGTTTTGTATTTAATATGTATTATCTACTATATTCTTACAAGAAAGCAAGCCAGAGAAAAAATGTTATTAAGAAAATCACAAGGAAGAGAAAATACACAGTAGTGTACTGTACTTATAAAAAAAAAATCCACTTGCAAGTGGACCCATGTAGTTCCAACCCGTGTTATTCAAGGGTCAACTATGTATTTTATACAATACAGAGATGTCTGTAAAACCAATTTTCTGAAGTTATTCTTTATGGCAAAATCAAGCAGCACAGAATATTTCATTAGGCCGGAGTAGAAAATATTGGTCTTCCAAATTCTCCAGTGATGTGCTTATTTTATTCTGAGTGCAATGTCACTGTACAAGGGCTGTATGTAGTTAGTGAGATTTAGTCTTGTCAATAGTGCCTGCGGTTGTATTTATTTCCCTGTTACAGCTGGCACTATCAGTACTGTAACAAGAGAGGTTGAAGGGATTGATGGGAAAAATAGGTAAGTTAGACCTCAGTTACAGTTTTCAGTGTGTGTGTGTGTGTGTGTGTGTGTGTATGTGTGTGTACACATACATCTTCAGAGAATCAACTGGCCTTCATTGATAATTTTCAGCATGTTAGCACAAGAATGTGGGATTCTTGGGGCACCTGGGTGGCTCAGTTGGTTGAGCGGCTGACTTCAGCTCAGGTCATGATCTCATGGTCTGTGAGTTCCAGCCCCACATTGGGCTCTGTGCTGACGAGCCTGGAACCTGCTTCAGATTCCGTGTCTCCCTCTCTCTCTGCCCTTCCCCTGCTCATACTCTGTCTCTATGTCTCTCAAAAATAAACAAACAAACAAACAAACAAAAGAATGTGGGATTCTCAGGAGTTAAACATAATGGCACTTCTAAAGAGAGACTCCTGGGGAAGAAAACCTTATACAACATTTTTGTTTTTATTCTATACATGAAGACAATGGAGCTCTAAGATGGAACAGTGACCCAGAAGGGAAATGCAGAATTGAATCCTGATGCACCTGGACCAAAGTATAGGCTCTTTCTTAGCCTGAGCCTTCTCAGACTGAGGGGCTGAAAGAAGGGAGATGGTCTCTAAGGCCCCTGCCAGCTCTGGTGTTTGAATCCGTGATTCATTCTGATGCATGGAGAGCAAACTGCTAATTATTGTGGAAGTGGTCATCCTTTTTGTAGAGTCCTAAAGTTGAAAAAAAGGTTTTGGACCAATCTGAGATGAGTTCAGTGATTTGATTGAGGCTGCACACTTAGTTTTCCCAGAGCTGGATCTAGATCCAGGTTAATTGATCCCTAGCCCAGTGTGACTTCTAGTCCATCCAATTTCCCGCCATCTTGCAAGTTGTGAGCACTTATCACATGTGAGAGCCCATGCTTCAGCACCAGGGATATCAGAAGAGGTCTCTCTCCTCGAAACGCCCTGCCCTCTTGGTTTTGGTGATGCCATGCTCTTTGGGCTTTCTTCTACATCTCTGGCAGCCTTCTGGACTTCCTGAAACCATGTTTCAAGTAAATTGCATCTATTTCCAGAGAAATGAAAGTCCACATTGCTCCCTTCATACCATGTACTTGCTAGGTCTAAGTTCCAGCTGTCCCAGAGACTGATAACATCCGTCAGCATTTCTTCCCTGTAATGGAAGAGTGATAGGACCTGTGTTTCTTTTCAGCATCTCCCAAAGATGGTTCTTTCTTAAAACACAGTTTGACCAAGTGACTAGGAACACATGACGAGGCCAGAAATCAACATTGGTATCTCTCCTAACTTGCTTTTGGAAGAGTGATATAATCACTCAGTGCCTTAGTTTTCTAGTTGCAAGATGGAAATAATGTTTGCCAGCATATTCCATCCCAATGTTAGAGTTCATCAAGGTTTAGAACTATTGCACAAAGCTCTCTCCCCAGGCAATTGCATCCATTCCTGTGACATCACTCCCCATCTACATACCAAGGAGTCCATCCTCCTGGGCATCCCAGTAGAACGCTGAGAGATAACATGGCCTCGTTCCTGTGCCCACCTAAATGTCTAATCAGTCACAAAGTCCTAACAAGCCTCCATTTGCTCCACCATGGGCTTCCCTCCTACTGGCCTTCTCCAAACCGCTTTTCTCCTTCAATGCATTCTCTGTACCGGTGGTATCCTGAGGGCTGGAGTAGGGAGAGGGGGGAAGATGTGCCCTGGGTGCAATTAGGAAAGGGGGTGCATTGACTATAAAGAATTTAAAAGCAATAATAAAACCTATTAAAAGTCAGCCCGTTTTTTACTATCACCATGCATGGGCGATTCTAAATGATTTCAGCAATAAAGAACTAATCCCTGAAAAAAAATTTTTTGATGATCTAAGTTCTATACAGTTGCTGCAGTTGCTGTGGAATTTTAATAATTAATAGATGAGCTTTAAATGAGTCCATTTGAATACTTACCCTTTAATAATAAACATTGTGTTTATTCTATGTGGAAATAGACTCCGAGCTCTAAGGAACGCAGCAGGTCCCTGACACGCATGGACTTGTTGGTCTTTTGAAAGTTAAGTTTATGATGGTTCCGAATCAGAGGAGCTCATTTTCTTTATGGTTTTTGTCTCTAATCCTTCGGTAGCTTCACATTCAAGCATTTAAAACAGCAGATCCAAATTACATGATGATACATCAGGGAAATACAAATCAAAACCACACTGAGATACCACTTCACACTGGTCAGAGTGGCAAAAATGAACAACGCAGGAGACTATAGATGCTAGTGAGGATGTGGAGAAATGGGAACCCTCTTACACTGTTGGTGGGAATGCAAACTGGTGCAGCCGCTCTGGAAAACGGTGTGGAGGATCCTCAAAAAATTAGAAATAGAACGACCCTATGACCCAGCAATAGCACTGCTAGGAATTTACCCATGGGATACAGGAGTGATGATGCATAGGGGCACGTGTACCCCGATGTTTATAGCAGCACTTTTGACAATAGCCAAATCATGGAAAGAGCCTAAATGTCCATCAACTGATGAATGAATAAAGAAGATGTGGTTTATATAAACAATGGAATACTACTTGGCAGTGAGAAAGAATGAAATCCTTTCATTTCAATTTGCAGCAACGTGTATGTAACTGGAAGGTATTATGTTAAATGAAATAAGCCAGGCAGAGAAAGACAGATACCATATGTTTTCACTCATATGTGGATCTTGAGAAACTTAAGAGAAGACCAGGGGGAGGGGAAGGAGAAAAATAGTTACAAACAGAGAAGGAGGGAGGCAAAACATAAGAGACTCTTAAATACAGAGAATGAACTAAGGGTTGATGGGGTTGGGGAGAGGGGAAAGTGGGTGATGGGCTTTGAGGAGGGCATTTGTTGGGATGAGCACTGGGTGTTGTATGGAAACCAATTTGACAATAAATTATATTTAAAAGAATTACATGATGATAGCACAGTGATTATAAAGATAAAGAAACAGAACTTGAGTTACTTCAATTATTCCACATAATCATGTAGAGACTTGATATGTTTAACATTTTCAACAGCAAAACTTTGATATTTGCACTTTTTTGTTCTTACACGAAGTGATTCACTGAATTTAAACAATTTCTTTAAAATGGGAAGCACTTTTTAAAAGTATTGCACTAAACCTCAACAATTCCAGAAAACAATAATTTTGGAAATAATTTTGCCCTATGGAGAAGGGGGAGTGTTAAAAATGACCTACGGTAGGGGCACCTGCTGGCTCAGTTGGTTAATTGCCAGACTTGGGCTCAGGTCATGATCTCGTGGTCTGTGAGTTCAAGCCCTGCATCAGGCTTTCTGCTCTCAGTGCGCAGCCTGCTTCAGATCCTCTCTCTCCTTCTCTCTCTGCCCCTCCCCCGTGCTCTCTCTCTCAAAAATAAGTAAATAAACATTAAAAAAAATGACTACCGCATTTCGACAAGGTAGCCAGAGTGACCTTTTTTTTAAAAAAACTCAAGACTGATCCTTGCTTAAAATCACTGAGTTCCAGCGGTTCCTGGCTGGCTCAGTCCATCGAGTGTCTGACTGTTGATCTCAGGGTTGTGAGTTCAAGCCCCATGTTGGGTGTAGAGATTAAAAATAAAACCTTTAAAAAAATCACTGGGTCCCAACTCTCATGCTGGCCTACAAAGTTACGCACAGTGGGACTCCTTGCCACCTCATCTTGGGTTACCCCGCGCCCCAATTGTTAGCTGCTGGGCGCACCAGCCCTTCTTCACTTCTCTGTTGCAAGCTCCTTCCCTTGCCCCTTTGCCATGTGGATTCCCATATCAGTGCAAATGTCTCTTCCTGGGGAAAGCTTCCCTAACTCCAGTGTTACCCCTCATATAACCTTCCAGCATCTTGTACTCGAGCACTGACCAAGCTTGCTAATTACCTTCTGCATA
>PITB01030620.1:0-16684 GCA_004024585.1 Paradoxurus hermaphroditus
CTTGAGTTTGAAAACCCTGGGGCTGTGGTTGAAATGCAGAGTCCACGCGTCTGCGGTGGGATTCTCCGTCAACAGCTCCCTGGCCATGACATCCCCAGTCTTCCGAAGCCCTTTGAGAGACAAGGGCCTGAACCATGTATTTTGTGTCCTGCCACCTTCATGCATGCCGACCTTTCGCCCTTCCCCTCTGCCAGTTACAGGAAAATAGAAGACCTTTCTAGAACATAGTTCTAGGTATTGAATCATATTCATTGCTTTCTTCCCTCGCACCAGTTTTTCCTGTCTTCATTCCGAAGGCCTAAATGCTGGTAGGCAAAGTGTGTTAGCGGTCGGCCTGTTCGTTGCCTCTGTGGCCCCACCCTCTTGATTATTTTTTCTTTTTTTAAATTTTTTTTTAATGTTTATTTATTTTTGAAACAGAGAGAGAGCATGAGCGGGGGAGGGGCAGAGAGAGAGGGAGACACAGAATCCGAAGCAGGCTCCAGGCTCTGAGCTGTCAGCACAGAGCCCGACGCAGGGCTCGAACTCACAGATGGTGAGATCATGACCTGAGCCAAAGTCGGATGCCCAACCGACTGAGCCACCCAGGTGCCCCTATTTTTTCTTTTTTTTAACTAGAGCACCGCTTTCCTCTTTTTGCACAGGATCCTGGTTCTACTTTCCTGTTACTATAGAGACCATTCTGGCTTCTCCCTCCTCCCTTCCCCTCTTCCCTCCCCTCCTCTTCCCCTCTGGCAGTATTTAATTTGCTACACCGTTCCACTGCTGTCGTGGGGACAGAATGACCGCTTATTCAGTTGGCATCTCCTCTCAAATGGCAGCTCAGAATTCCGACTTAATGGGCCCCCACTTGGAGCACTGATTAGGACTGGCGGAGCAGATGTACGCTCCGGCCGTTCCAAACTGCCATCTCTTTAAGCCTCATCTTGCACACATTTCCCCAGTCTAGAAATTCGTTCGATGAGGGACAAACTAGGCCTCTTAATTCACACACACACACACACACACACACACGAAAAAGGAACCCACCAGAGCGATGTGAACTTTTTTTTAGGTAATTGAGAAAATAGAGTCATTCTCTGGCTTTTCGCGGTGCGCTCTCCGAAGGCTTCCCCGAGCCTCACACACGCAGCTGCCTCGGCCCAGCGGTGAGTGGGCGGAAGCATTCAAAGCCGGTGGCGGCTTCGTCCGAGGCGGAGATTCTGTGTGCCACTCTTCGGGCAGACTTCCCTCTGGTTCCAGCAGACTTCCGGTCTCCTGGTGTGTGATTGTGGGGGGCGGGGAGGAGGGGCTCCAGTGCCCCTGGTTGCCCTGTGCGCCTGCGCCCCCCCACACACACACACTGCCTTTGAATCACACGGGCTGATTGATCACAGGTGTTTTTCGATAAACGCAGCACAGTCCTGGAACTGTTTTCTCTTTTTTGGGATTTTCCTAATCACCTTTTCTTTTCCTCTAGCCTACTTTATTGTAACAACACAGGGCGTAATACATACAGAAAATGCGTGCTGTTCATGCTGTTGGTGGGGCTTCTGGTCATCGTAAGCTGTTAGTAGTTAAGTTTCGGGGGACTCAAAAGTTCTATGTGAATTTTCAACTGCACAGTTTGGGGGGAGCGGTTGGCACCCCTGCCCTCTGCGTCGTCCCAAGGTCAGCTGTACCCGCATTCATATCCGAGCACCACTCCCTTGAAGGTGCCTATTTTTAATTTTAGAAATGGGTGTGGTTTTTTATTAATTTTTTTAATGTTTGTTTTGAGAGAGCACGCGCAGGTGCACATGAGTGGGGGAGGGGCAGAGAGCAAGAGACACAATCCCAAGCAGGATCCATGCTGTCAGTGCAGAGCCCGAGGTGGGGCGCGATCTCCCCAACTACGAAATCACGACCAGAGCAGAAACGGGTGTTGTTAAGCATACCGGTCGATACGTGGTATTGTTGGCAAAATAGACTGAGAAAAGGAAAGCGTGGGAAGGGGTGAACTCAGAACTAGAGCTAGAGGGGACCCCCGGGTGTCACTCACCACTTGCCTGGGTGACGAGGAGACAGAGGCGGAGGAAGGGAGGGGCTGCGGAGGCGGAAACACAGCGTGACGCAGCCGAGCCCTGTGCGCGTGGACAGCGGGCCTGCCTCGTCCGGTCCCTGGCGGACTCCGCCCCGGGCGAACTGCTCTCGGTTCGTCTCTACTTTGACGTCACCACTTTGTGAACCAGAGAAGTTTCCCAGAGAGCCTCCAGACACCACAGAGTGGCTGCCGAGGGCTGCCTGCATGTGCACCGAGTCGCCACTACCCCAGCCGCAGCCCCTGGGAGGCTCTGGTCCCTCGGGAAACAGCGGCTCAGAAGGCCCCGAGCCGGGCAGAGGTGCTGGAGATGGGAAGTTGCATTGAGCCCCGTTGAAACTCAGGTTGAGAGGACCGACTGTAATCCATCAAAGGCGGCGGGGAAGTCAGAGGTCAGGAGCCCTGGACTCTGGCCAGGTGGGAAAGGAAGCTGGAAACCGGGCCCCGCGCAAGGCCAGAATCAAAGGTGTGGTGGCACAAGTTCATTCTCTTCCTGCCCTCCCTCCTTTGTTGAGCCAGCCTTACTCATGAATGACACGCGCTCTCCCGTCGTCTGTATGGGGCATCGTGGTGTCGGCGAAATGCTTGCTTTCGAAAACGGAACAGACGTGGGGCTGGATCCCGCTGCCGGCCAACTGGGGCGTTTCTCTAGCATCTCTGAGCCTAAGTTGCCTCTTCTGTAAAACAGACGTAGTGAGAGCCGCAGTTTGTCAAGGGGACTGACGGAGACCGCTCCTGCAGGTGCCGAGAGTCCCTGCTCAGCGACAGGTAGTTCGTCATCAGGACGGGTTTTGACGGAACATGAGGGTCGGGTGTCCACACGTGGTGCGGACAGAGTGGCCGACTGGTCAGCAGGCCCCCCGGGTCTCCCACAAGCCCTGTGCTCTCACGGAGCACCCCAGCCACAGGGGTGAGAGGGAAATGACCTCTCCGGGCCCTGAGCTGGTACATTCCAGCAGTCGGCTGCGCCTGCTGGGGCACTGTCAGCCTGTATGTGGCTCTGCTTCATGAGGCCGAGAACTAACAGAAGATTCCTTGGGACTCCTTAGGACTGCTTTTGCCTTTGGTGCCGTCTGCTCAGATCTGCCCGCCCCGCCGGTCACCATATCCACTCCTCTGCTCTGGTCACATTGCAGGGCCTGAAGAATCAGCCCCGGGTGAAGCTGAACATCGTGAGGTGTCCTCCCGTGACCACCGTGTTGATCAGGAGACCGGACCTCCGCTACCAGCTGGGTTTCAGCGTCCAGAATGGAATCGTAAGTAGGGCTGCGCACTTTCTTCCAAACCCCTGACAGATAAACCTGTGGCACAGCGTTTGTGTTTTAATTTTTATTTTTAACTTTAATGTTTGTTGATTTTCGAGAGAGAGAACATGAGCAGGGAAGGAGCAGAGAGAGAGAGGGAGACACAGAATTCAAAGCAGGCTCCAGGCTCTGAGCCGTCAGCACAGAGCCTGACATGGGGCTCGAACCCACGAACTGTGAGATCATGACCGGAACTGAAGTTGGATGCTTAACTGACTGAGCCATCCAGGGGCGCCAAATTTTTATTTTTTTAAGCCAGGCAGTTCCCTGAGAGAACCCAGCAAGGATGGGGAGGAGTGGGTGAGGGCCGGCCCTGTGGATACCTGTGGGCAGAGAATCCTGCGGGCCTTCAAGACACGAGAAGGGTGGTTCCCAGAGCTCTGGCCCTGAATCTTCGTGATGGTGCACAGGTCAGCCTCCCAGCTGCCAACGGGAGGTAGTGCGGGATGTGCCACCAAGGGCGTCCTTCCCGTCCGGCCCCAAGGTCTGCCATTGTGTCATCACCTGTCTACACAGGTCAGCCCCTTAGAGCTTCTCAGCCCCCCGCCTGGTGTGTGCAGCGTTGGGGCGGCAGGGGGGGATCCCTGGTGATTCCAGGGCACAGCCCAGGCAGAGAGCCCCGGCCCCCACAACTGCAACGCATGAATGTTCTCTGCTTTGCCCATTTAACCTGAATAGCTCTTTAGGGATGAAGAGTATTTTCATCACTTGGATGTCTGCCTTGAAACAATACTTCTTTTCTTTGTTGCGATAAAATTTACACAGCGTTAAATTTACCATTTAAGCCATTTTTTTAAACGTTTATTTATTTTTGAAAGAGCGAGTGGGGTAGGAGCAGAGGGAGAGGGGAACAGAGGATCTGAAGCAGGCTTCATGCTAACAGCACAGAGTCTAATGCAGGGCTCGAACCCACAAACCATGAGATCATGACCGGAGTCAAAGTCAGATGCTTAACCAACTGAGCCACCCCGGCCTCTCCATCCAAACCATTTTTAAGCATGCTGTTCTGTGGCATTAAGTGCATTCACAGAGTGGTTATAACCATCACCACTAGATCTTTCTAGAACTTTTTCTTTATCCCAAACTGAAACTCCATACTCGGTATTACTCCCTTTTTGTCCTGGTTTGCCTTGTTCTGGACTCACAGTAATTGTGGGCTGTGATGACCATCGCGTTCTCTGTGACCTTGACTTTTTAGGTTTTGGATGTGCCTGCCCTCTCTTTCCCTTCATCTTTCCAGATTGAAGAATGCTATTCTTTTCCCCCTTAAATTCTCAACTAAGAGTGGTAGGTTCCTAAAATTTGATTCCAAGTCCGTTGCAAGGTTTAGAAATATCGTTGAAGTTCCCAGTTGGAGTGCAAACATCCGGCCCCTTCATCTGTTCCTTGGACCTCAAGGGTCCTGTTTTCCTCTTAGGAAGGGAGCTGGGGTTACTTATTCCTTACGGTTAGGGGCAGACATTTGTTTTTATCTGCCGAGATTTCCTTGTTTGCTTCGTTCATACTCAAATGATTTTAAAAGTTGTTCAGATATGAACAGAGTTGTGTAACAGCAGTGGGTCCCTTGGTTTTGCCTCAAGTGCGGGAAGCATCTAAGGAGCGTTCTGACCCCAGAGTGCATGGGGTGGGGGCGCTGCAGGGTCCGCACACTCAGACACAGCTAGCGCGTTGTCGTACGATGCCACGGTCTGGTCTATGTGGGCTTCAAAGGTGCGCAATCTGGTGTGAAATGGCAGCTTGGTAAATTCAAAACCTACTCCTTTGGAGAAAGTCGGATGCTCTGTGTGAAGTGGGGGCGGCCTTACCCTGCAGGGCTGAGCCGCGAGCCCTCTGGGGCCTGGGGAGCTCATTTCCACTGGCCCGAGGCCTCTGCACACCACGACACCCGCTGCACGGGGACAGCCCCGTTGTCCTCTCCGAGCGGGGACGTGAGTTTGCACACAGGCTGCTGAGTGGAGGAGGTGGAAAGGAGCAAGCCCCGGCCAGCTGGCCGCACCTCGGGAACCCACGGGAGGGGTGGGCTCGTGCAACCGTGACCCTGGAAAACAGGCTGCACACCGTACAGTCGGCCGTCTGCGTCCCAGCGGCGAATGTGGGAAGTCACATCGCCTGCGTGCCACGGGCCGAGAGCTCGAAGCCGCTGGCGCCTCGGTGACAGGCCCCAACAGCTCTTTTCCCCGAGATGCAGCTGGGGCAGCAGGCAGCGAGGCCTCAGCGCGCCGTGACATCCGGCGCTGTGCTGCCTCCCCTGCGCGCCCGCGGAGCCTTGTCTCTGGCAAAAAGAAAGAGATCAAAATGCCCCAGAGTCACCTTGGAGGCCGCCGGAGGGCAGGGCTCCCCTCCTGTCGTGAGGGGTGACGAGGCGACCTCTGGCCCTGACAGATCTGCAGCCTCATGCGAGGGGGCATAGCCGAGAGAGGCGGCGTCCGGGTGGGACACCGGATCATCGAAATCAACGGGCAGAGCGTGGTGGCCACCCCGCACGAGAAGATCGTCCACATCCTCTCCAACGCGGTGGGGGAGGTAGGCGCAGGGGCCGGGGTGGGGGTGGGGGTTCCCCGGTGACCCCGGCCTGTGCTTGCACGGCTGCCCACAGGCCTCCCAGGCAGTGTCCTTCGTGGTCCCAAACCCTGCTGGACAAGCAGAACCGCCGCACTCAGGCCAGGTGTCACCCATGGCCTGGGGGCGTCCCAAAGCAGCTCCTGGAAACACGAGTCTCTTCTTCATCATCTACTCACCTTTTCTTTTCAACTCACACTCATTCCTGCGGCTTCCCCTCCCCCTCCCCCCGGGGCCAAGTTCTATTTTTCCAGTTAACGTCACCCCCTGGGACATGGAAGTCTCAGACTGAAGTCTGCTAGATGGAGCAGGCCTCCGGGCAGCTTGCTCTCTGGGCCAGCCTCGGGTGGCGACGGCTGTTCCCGGGCCGCCTCCTGAGCCGCCGACCCGCCGGGGGAGGAGGAGGCAGCAGCCGTCACCACCCACCACCCCGCTACTTGAGTTTTCGGGGGTTTTCTCCTTTCGCACGGGCTGGGAAACAAAGCTGCCTGGTCTTCGCTGCCCACTCCGTGCCACCCCACACGTTTCAGAAAGCCCGTGGATTCCTCCCTTCCTGGAGGCGTCCTCGCCAGGGCCCCTGGATGGTGGGGGGAGATCTTCAAAGCCCCCCCCCCGGCTGCGGTTAGAGGTGCTGCCCACCCCCCCCACCCCGGACATCGGGGAGCATGCGCACACCGCCCCACCCCCGCCCCCACGGGCCCACTGACGCACCGTCTGCCCTCAGATCCACATGAAGACCATGCCGGCTGCCATGTACCGACTGCTGACGGCCCAGGAGCAACCGGTCTACATCTGAGGCCGCGCCCCCCGCGCCTGGCGGCTTGCATGGAGGACTGTCCTCACTCGTGGTGTGTTTCTCGTGCTGCATCTGTGTGCCCACCGAGACATTTCCCTCTCACGCCCAGCACCGGGCCTACACAGGAGGAGGAGAATCCACAGACCTCTTGGCTCTCTGTCTCCAGTTTGCATTTTTTTTTTTTTAATGCCCAGGAAGTTTTTGTATGTACTGCCTTGAGGATAGAGAGCAGCCAGTACCCACCAGGTATCTGCCCAGACCGGCCTGAAGGGCCCCCGGGGGTGCCGAGGAGGGCGTCAGTACTCAAGGGGAGTCCTCCCTTCCCCCAAGAGGTGCTCCTGGGGGCGGGGAAGGAGCGGAGTCAGCAGTGCCTGCAGTCCTGCCTCTGCTCTCGGCTCCCGGTGGGTCCGTGTACGGGAATACGGTATAGCAGCAGAGACCAGCCCTGCCCCGTGGTGGACTCGGGGCACCACACACCTCCGCCCAGAATTTCTGAGCCAACCTCATGCCTCTTCTGTAGCTACTTTTAGTTTTGACATAATTATGTTCTTAAACGTGAGCCTTCTCACCCAAGGGAAGAAGGGAGACTGCCTTGGACCAGGGTGCCATCGTGGTGCAGAGAGCTCAGCCAGTCCCTGGGCGGCCCCACCTTCCGCAGGCTGGCCCAAGGTCACCAGCCGTCAGACAGACATGGGCAGGCACTTCCTTCCTCCCTCTCTGCCGCACACGTGTGTGCACAGTCTCTCGTGTGTGTGCATCGCCCTCGCCTCCTCCCACCACCAGTGAGGCCCGTGGCCTCGCCTCTCCTCAAGGCCCCTTCCCCTGCCAGGGGAGGCCACCAGGGGCTGCTCATCCCTGTCCGGGGAGAGACGCCCCCCCCTCTGTGGCTGAGGCCTGGCCCCGCCAGCGCTGCCCTGGCTCAGAGACTCCGAGTGGACCCCCTTCGTGCCCCTACTCCACACCTACCCTAGGGGTCGCGGAAGGACAGACTGCTTCCCCGAGGAGGAGGACCGAGATGGAGTTGGGTTATGCTCCCCGGCCCGAGGTAAGACCAGCTTTGCTCTCTGCTCAGGGCCTCGTAGCAGGTCGGGCCATTCGAAAGGCCAGAACCATAATAAGCCACGAAACTCTAAGGGGAGAGATAAGAATGACCTCATGCTATGTCTAAGCGTCCCCAGGTGTGTTCTAGAAACATCTTGCTGCCTGGTGGGTCTGAGAGCCTGCAGTGGCGGTGGGGGGGGGGGGGCGGATACGTGTTTTCATGAGGTGCCTCGTGTTGTGGGTTCTCAGTTCATGCAGATGCTTTAGTGATACTATTCTGAGCCAGTTTTCACTTACTCTTGGTCCAAAGAGCATTTTGTTTTCATGTAGGTGGGTGTGGGTTGGTTTTTTGTTGTTTCGTTTCGTTCATAACCTCAGCAGAGACAGGGAAAGAGAAACTAATATATTTTGTAATATTAATAGAGTCCCTGCCCACTGCACCTGGGATATTTATGTTGTGTCTGTGGGAATAGGAATGCGGTGAGCACATGTTGGCTAGGATGTATTTATTTGTCGGATGGAGAGATCAGGGAGGGAGACACATGAATATTAGGAACACGAGACTGTCACCAGACAACTGTGCGGTGTGTTCCCCCTGGGATTTCTGTGCCTCCTGGTTTCTGTGAGTCAGGAAAGCCAAATGTTCCAAAGGCAGCAGTGGCTGACGCTCAGTGTGTAGTATGAGCCCCGATAAAGAAGGGGCTGCCCCCTCGTCATGGGAGCCCGGCGGGACAGTCCAGGAGCCCTGGCCTTCTTTTGAGGAGGCGCAGCCCTACATTGGGCCTAGCCCCCAGCCGGAATCCTGGCCCCAGGTTTGTAGCTTACCAAACTGTAGCGCGTCCAATAACAGTCAAGTACTCAAGAGTCCTGTGTCGACCTCTCCTCTGCCAAAAAGAGGGGGTAGAACAGGAACAAAGCATTATTGGTGGTATTGGCAGCATCAGGGGCCTTAGAAGACCAAGGGAGGGGTTGGGGCCTGTCCGGTCCCAGGGTGACCGCTGGGGCCACCTGCCCAAGCCCCCGGACAGAGGTGGCCCCGAGGGGCGAGCAGACTGCAACGCCACTCGCACCTCCCTGCGCAGTCTGCCAATGACGACAACTAGGTATCTCCACCCGACGGAGACGGGAGGGGTTCTGCCGTGGCCCCAAAGTCTTGGAACATTTGGCAAGTGCCGGAAAAGCCAATTTGGTAAGATCTCTTGGGAGACCAACATATTTTAGGACACGAAGGAAGTTCCTTCTCCACCACGTACCTTCTGTTAATAAAAGTGGCTCTTCACACCCAGATAGCACACGTTCCTGGAGCTCAGGTCAGGTTCGCCTGGCTGGAGTGTATTCTTGGCCCTGCCCCCGGCGGAGGGAGGGAGTTAAGATCCCGCCTCCTTGGTGAACCGAAGGTGGGTTACGGGTTAGTAATTCCCTTTTCTAAAATCCCATGGGACAGGGTGGTCTCTTGTGGCGTCCCAGTATATATAGTGATCTATGTAAATACCTGAATTCCCCACGTCACTCTGTACAGAGCAGCCTTCCCCCACAGCGCCCAGGCAAAAAGCCACTCTTGCTGCTTGGCTGGGACATGCCACTGGCTCAGCTTTGGGGACAGATTCCCAGATTCGTCTCCCCCTCCCGGTCCAGGCAGGAGGCACCAGAACGCACCCCGTCTCTGCCTTCTCCCAGGGGAGCACTTCAGGGAACCACCATCAGCCTCGGGTTCACAAGAGGAGGAAACCCCCCCCCCGGAACCGAGGCCCGGAGGCCACTCCCTCGCCACAGTGGGCTCCTCGGGGCCTGGAGCCCACCCCGGCGCCCCGGACTCCGAGCCTCGGCCCGGGGGTCTGCTTTCTGGACGTGGCCCAACACCGGCCTCAGAGAGTCCCAGAGTAAACGACTACCTCCCCCCCTCCTGCCGCCCCCAAGGCCCCCATTCCACTCAACATCCCCATCTGCGCGCTGAGGAAACCCATCCACGAGCCCGTCTTGGGTCCCTCGACCCAGCGGCGTGGCTGTTACCAATGTTTACAACCAAGGGCCACCTCCTGGTAGACCTGTTTACTCTGCCACTCACAAGACCGCTGGCTGGTTTGAGCTTCGTGTCTGTCCGCGCCTTCCCTGGTCTGGGCCGTCCGGAGCACACGACCCGATTCTTCGTCCCCCTGCATCACGGCAGTGCGTGAGGACCACGTGGGAAGGAAATTTCTTGTACATACTCAGCACAGCCCCTAGAGTCTGAACTTGTACTATCGTTCTGTAAAGAGGGTGAAATAGAGCTTATTGTAAAGCTTGGGACAAGTAGAGTATCGTATTTGTAACAATATCGTTCTTTGTATACACAAAACTCAATGATCTCTATATATAAATATAAATTATATAAATAAAATATATATACCCGTGAGCCTGGAATGTTGGCACCGCACACCCACTGAATGTACTTCCTCTGACAGTCTGGTCACCGGCCCGCCCTCCCCGCCTCTGTACCGTTTCGGGGGTTGTGATGTATTTAATGTGTTCTCTTCCTTTATTTAACTGAACGCTAATGTCTGTAAGAGTCGCTGCAACAATAAACAAGAACTTCACCTCGTGGCCCAGCATCCTACTGTTGCGGGGGAGGGACAGGACGCCAGGTAGGGGGAACGGCCTCTTGCTCCCTGCAGGCCACCGCCGGGCCCGTCTGTCAGGCCAGCACCAGGGGGGAGCAACCACGGGTGGGCGGGCGTACTGTGGCGCCTCTCAGCAAGCCCCCTAGAAGCGTGCCGTCCCCCAGGGGATGACTGTCCCCTGTGGGTGGTGTCTGCGCCCACGGGTGGCACCTGACTCCTTCCTCTCTAGGCATGCTCACCACCACAGTTGCAGAACTAGAGAAAAAAATTCCACTCACCCTCTGTCACACAGATGCTTCCTTCTAGTCTTTTCTCTAGAATTTCCCCTTACCCTGTGATCCTCCAGGTCGGCTTCCTGATCTGCCAAAGGGCGTCTACCTCACGGGGACCGTGTGAGGGTCAGCTGTAGCGTTCAGAGCCTTTGGAATCACAGGGCTCGTGGAAGGGCGCGGAAAACGCAGGCCGCTCTCCCATCAAAGCACAGTCTCCCCGGCGCTGCTGACACAGGTCCGCATGAGCTGCCTGGGCCTTCGCGCACCCCCGGAGCAGCGGTCACAGCTCAAGGAGGTCCCGGAGAACACAGGAGCTGGCGGTGTCTCCACTCAGTTCGGGTGGCCCCAGGACCCCGGAGGCCCCCACTTGGCTGGCAGGGCATCAGAAACTGACGTGTTTCATTCCATCCTGCAACTGCATATTTAAATTCCTGGTAAAAAAACAAAAAACACCTCTGGAAGGTCAGGGTGTAACTTTTTAGAAGTTAAAAATAGGACTCTCCTACGGATCCAGGATGAACACGTGCCAAGGATTTATTAACTCGTTAACGATGAAACGAGTGAAATGATAAAGCTGGTCCAAAGACCCTCAAAATTGAGGTACCAAGCGTACCTGACTTCAAGTGCGAGGTTAGCTGTCACTGGCCTGTGTCCTTTCACGCACTCTGACCTTTGGGCCATCTGGTCTACCACGCAGCCATCATTTGTATGTCTAGTTGGGGGCGGAGGGAGGGTGGCTGGCTGGGGGTCCGGGCTGTGCAGACAGGGAGAGCATGGACAAGAGCATGGTGAGACCATCGTTCTTCACAAGAGTGGAGCAACCCAAGCCTCCGCCGACAGACTCGTGAATCATCAATATCGATATCCACGTACACATAAATATAATGGAATTTCATACAGCCTTAAAAAAGGAAAAATTCTGATGCACGCTACAACACGGCTGATGCTTGGAGACGTTACGCTGAGTGACATAAGCCAGACCCAAGATGACAAATACTGTAGGACTTTTATGAGACAGCGAGAGCAGTTGGATTCGTAGAGACAGAAGGTAGAACAGTGGTTGCCAGGGGATTGCGGGGAGGGCAGAATGGGGGTTATCATTTGGGGGATGTAGGATTTCAGTTTGGGAAGGTGGAAAAGGCTCTGGGGATGCATGGCGGACGCGGTTGCACCACCGCGAGAATGGGCTTCATACCGCCAAAATTTAAAGATGGTTAAAATGGTGAAATTTTGTTGTGTGTATCTTACCACGGTTTTTCTAAGGAAGAGTAAAGCATGGAAAGGGTTCAGAGGTAGTGTTTTACATGTGAGGGCTAGGAAAGTCCTCCCTGAGAGGGGATGTGGGAGGTCCCTGTTGTCTAGGGCGTGAGCGATCCAAGCTGAAGGGACGGCACACACAAAGGCCCTGAGGCCCAATCTGCAGGGAGTGTTGGAGTCGGCCCTAGCAGGCCGGTGTGGCTAGAGCTGAGAAAGCAAGGCAGCAAAGAGCTAGAGGGCACGGTCGGGGTGATGGTGACAGATGTAGACAGTTGGAAAAAACAAAACAAAACTCTGGTGCTGCACGCAAAAACACGCACCCCTGTTTCCACACAAACCCACACACACAGCTCGCACTCCTCACCTCTGAGCTCACATCCCGAAACCAGCCCTTTTTTGAGAACCAACTGCAGGAGCTGGGATTTGGCGCCCTCTGGTGGAGTAGCGTGAGAAATGCCTAATCCAGATGACAACCTGCAATACCAGATGGCGGGGAGGGATGAGGAATTTTAGCCACCAGGCCCAGGCCCGTCCCTTCCGGACAAGGAGTGGGACTTGCCGGAAGCCACGCAGTCAACGGTCAGCTAGAACCTTACTCCCTGACAGCTACTGATGGAGAGGGGGGTCCTCCTCTTCCTCTTGGGCAGGCCTGGAGAAGCCTGGAGGCACTAGTGGGGAGCACCGTGCTGTGACTTCAGCCTTGGGGCCACCTCTGAAGTCTTTGTTGGTAATCCCTCGAGCTGCCTAACTACGAGGGCGCTCTCCTTCCCCTCCACTGAGTAGTTTCTGATGGGCGAAGGCCGGATTTCTCTCAGCTTTCTAGTCAGGGTGGCTTACAATCCCAAGAGTCACAGACAGAGGTTCAAGTCACAGTTCTGTGTTACATTAATTATATTCTCCCCGTGCGATCCTGGCCAGGTTAATTCCCCGACCTGAGCTGTCAAATGGGCACAGCTTGTCCCCTTGAAGCATCTCACAGGTACAAGAGAGGCGGTCACCGTGTGCAAAGTACAGAACTCGTCCTGGAGGGCAGCAGCAGGGAATCCTCCTCCGAGGGGGTGATGTCTCTGCCGGGTTTTGAAGGTATGGTAGGAGTCTTCCAGGGGCCACGGCTGGAGGGAACCTTCCAGGCGGAGGCGTGGGAACCTGGAAGAACAGGATGACGAGGTCCAAAAGCCCTTGGTACACAGTGTGGCGGCTTTCCGCCACGTGAGCTTAGCTAAGGTGAGTGCTGTCACGGCTCCCACAGTGTCGCTGGGTGGCCAGTGGCCACTCGGCTCGGGCACAGACCATCCAGCGGTTCCTCCATTTCTCTTTAGGCTTCTGAGACCTGGACCAGGTATGTGCGCAGCCAGCTCCTCTGGCAGGTCACGTCGCTGAGGTGGGAGGTGACAGACTCAGGGCCACCGGGTGCCCACGGTTTCCAGTCTCTCCTTGCCCCCCGCCCCGTTCCCATCTGCCTTTCTCTACAAGAGCCAGCGCTGCCCGCCCAGGAGACTCGGCCCAAAGACACGCAGCTGCAAAATAGCACTGGGTGTCCCCAGTCTTGGGGGCTACGGAGCAGACTTCCAGTCCCGGCCACATCATAAGAGAAAACCAGAAGGAAAGTAGTAGCCTGGGGGGTGGGGGGCGGGACAACAGAGCGACTTTCTCCCCAACGTCCCCAGACTCGCTCCGCGTCTTGTCTCCGGCTTGGCTGGGCTTCCTCGCCAGTCGGGAAAGTGGAGGATGGGGAAGGATGGGTTGTTCGTGGCTTTCGAGGGCCCTACCGACCACCTGACACCACGGGGCTTCAGAAGACACCACGCGACCGGCTTTCCTCCGGACACCCTGGGGGGCCGGGCGGCCCTCGGTGTGGGGTGCCTCTGGCCACGCGTGCTGTGGCCAACTTGTCATCACCCTCGAGCACCCGCTGCTCAAGTTTCAGAATGTTGTTGTTAAATACAATCATTACTAAAATGAATGAACTTATTGAAAAACAAAGGTAACAAGTGATGGAAACTCAATTGTTCCCTAATTACTTACCGCCGCTCACCGGTGACCCGCAACTGCCCGCGGGGGGAGTGTGTACTCCCGGATACGAGCAAACTTGATCTATTGTTTTCTTGACCATCTAGAAGTAAGAAAGTAGTGGAGAAAACGTGAAATATACAAATTAAATTGAAAAGTTTCGTGTCTGTAGCCACTACGTGGCGACTAGCATAGAAACAGGAGGAAAGAGCCTTGCCCCATCCAACCGTTAGCCGATTCGGCGAAGAAGTCACCCACAGCATGCACGAACAGGGACATTCTGACAACACGCTCCATCGTCTGGGTTTTGTCTTACTCACATAAACAAAACAGCAGCATGGGGCACCTGGGGGGCTCAGGCGGTTGAGGGGTGAGCGCCGACTCCTGTTTTCGACTCAGGGAATGATCCCAGGGTCATGGGACCGAGCCCCACGTCAGGCTCCACTCAGCACAGAGCCTGCTTAACATTCTTTCTCTCGCCTGGGAACCTCAGTGGCTCAGTCTGTTGAGCGTCCAACTTCAGCTCAGGTCATGATCTCACGGTGTGTGAGTTCGAGCCCGTATCAGGCTCTCTGTTGTCAGTGCAGAGCCTACTTTGGATCCTTTGTCTTCCTCTCTCTCTCTCTCTCTCTCTCTCTCTCTCTCTCTCTCTGCCCCTCCCCTGCTCACCCTCTCAAAAGTAAATAAAAACGTTAAAAAAAAAAAAAGAGTCCCTCTCTCCCTCTGCCCCTGCTTGTGTGTTGCACACGCATGTGCTCTCTAAAATTAAAAAAAAAATTTTAATTAAAAATTTGTAAAAACCTCAGCTAACATTCGTATCAGAGCTGCACTCATTTCTCAGTAATCTGAGTGACGTCTCTCCTGATTGGAATAGGGGATGAAGGTATTTGTACCTGTATGCTATGTGAGTTACTTTATAATGTGTGTGTATGTGTGTGTGCGCGCGCCCGAGGGAGGGGGGTGCAATGTTCCCCCAGAGAGCGGCTCGGCTCGCTAACCCCCTCCCGGCACGCCAGGCCAGCTCTCCGGTCGGCTTGGGCCGTCCCCGAGCTTGCTTGGTGGACAGCTGGTCTGCAAATCTTCGTTTAAAAAATGAACAATGTTCTCATGGCCCGTTTCGGAGCCAACAGTTAAAGTGTCAACGCGTCTCGCTGGGTATCTGTCACCGCACCAGGGACAGGCTCTGGCTCGGTGAGGAGAGGGCTGCGGTCCGGGGAACCTCTGAGGGTCCCTTCGGTGCGCTGGCCTCGGGGGCGCGGAGCAGGCTCCCGCCCAGCTCCCGGCTCCCTGAGGTCTGCGACTGCATCACGGACGCGGTTCAGCGTCGACAACGCACACCGACCTCTCTCCGTCTCCCTCCCCCACATATTCACTAGAAACCCTCTAACACTCCTCGGCTCCTAGTAACTTAACCTACCAACAAAACACTTAGCACTCACCGGGGTGTGATGAATTCCAGCCGGTGCCACGAACAGTCATAAGGAGACCCGCATTCTTTGAGCGTCTAGGACACTGTATCCTGTCACTGTGCAGCAAATAGCACAAAACAGAAGTTACCTTCATTTCGGTGATAAAGAAACTGACCTCGGATGTGGTAGGTAATTGCCCGACGTACCAGAAGCCATGATTTCCCCTCGATCCTGTCTTGCCCGTGGCTGGCCGTGCAGTGCCTTCCCGTCTTCCCTACGGGGCCATGTGGTCACCGGTGTGGCCTGCACGTACCCGGACACCTGAAATACCAAGCAGGATGCTCGTGGCAAGATGTCACCTACAGGGAGCCCGGGGGTAGAGGTGCAGCTACTTGGGAGAAGGGCGGGGGGCAGGAACAGGATGTTGGGGCCACGGGGGTACAGTCGGCCCACGGTTTGTCGTGAAAAGTTGCCGAGCATTAGGTGTGGGGGCCCGTGCAGTCCAGACAGAAGCAAGTCTACTTCCAATTTCCTTTGATTTCATCTGTTTCACTTTTCACTGAAGAAGAACTCCCGGGGGAGGGGCTTGCACGAGCAAACCCCACCGGCTTACCTTCCTCCCCCCACCCCCGCCAACTCTGGGAGCATGACTTGGTGCCAGTCACCGTGCTGGGGCCGGACACGGAGGGCGCAGGGACCTGCTGGCTGCTGTGTGGCCGGAGGTTGGATCCGGTTCCCTTGCACCCTGGACCGTCGCTAGCACTAGCACCGAGGCATCTAGCCAGTTACCTCATCTCCTTGTGCTTCAGCGGCCTCTCCTGAAAAATGGAGACAGTGACTGGGCTTCAAGTAAGAGAGAGCAGAGGAGGCACGCAGGACAGCTGGCTGCTGGCCGTGCAAACGTGCCACGTGTCAGCCGCGCCGATCCTCGGACAGTCTCGGCGGCCGGTCGTCCCGGTCTGGCGTCCCCGAGGGCATCCGGAGGGGTCTCTGCGGAGCAGCCGGCCGTCCCGCCTTCTCCAGCCAGGCAGGCTTGCTGGGCCGTCCCTGATACTCTGCAGCCACCTGCTGGGCCACGCAGGAACAGAGCCACTCATTCGACAAACACCCGACTCTGCTCCCAGAGCGAACTGCGTGGTGTAGATTCACTCCCCACAGATCGTCAGGGGCCCACGTTATCCAAATTTCTCTTTAGTAAAAAAGAAAACAGTCATTTGGTGTTCCCCTGGCTTATCAACAGCGGGTAAGATTGGGGGTGGGGGCCAGGGAGAATAAACCCTTCCCATTTTACTGCTTGGCTCAAGTTACTTTCAGTTAAAAAACAGATTAGGTGGGGAGAAGACCTCAGGCTGGGGCCTGGAGATGAGAGAGGGTCTCCAC
>PITB01030621.1:0-16697 GCA_004024585.1 Paradoxurus hermaphroditus
GGAGAATATAACTTGGAGGACTCCACAGTATGCCTTATTGAAATGTTCTTATTTCAGCTGTGTTGCTTGAAATGACCTATGTTAGTCTCTGTTGTTGATCGAACCATCCGTTTTATACTCAAAGGCAATCAGAACATCTGATTTAGGCTTTTGGTGGGTCTGAATTTGAGTGCCACATTTTGGCAAGAGTACTTTTGGTTGCACATATAGAAAACCACCTTAATGAATTTCGACACACACACACACACTCACGCGCGCGCGCACACACGTGAACACACAGAGGATAATGGGCAAACTTACAGAATCAAGGACAAAAAGTGTAGTATGGCCATATAAGAGACAGGAAACAGAAGTGGGAATGTGGTTGGAAGTCCAACAGGCTCCCCTTCCTGACTTGCCTTCACTAAGCAAATGTGCTTCATCCATCTCTCTTTCTCTGCAGTTCATCCTTCAGGCAAGTATATGACACACAGTACATCCGTGAAACCCCCAAGCTACGTGTTTCAATCCGAGCAACCAGCCCTGAGCAAATAGTGTTTCTCAATCCCTCCCCCAATTTAGCACTCTTTGCCTGTAATCTGTAGGCTCGGATTTCAAAGCAAGATGGTTTATAAAGCACATTAATATCATCCCCCACGTTCCAAACACATGGAAATATTAGATGACACATATACATTATGTGACAGATATTTAGCTGAGAACCAAAGCCAGAAAAAAAAAATGCAGGAAATGAAATGAAGAAGAAACTCAGAACCCTGAGCTTATGATCTAAACTGTGGAATCTGGAAGAGACCCAACTATACAAGCTAGCTCACTGGACACCACTCCACTGCTAGGAATGGGAGTCTAAGACACAAGCCCAAGTGTAGCAAGAAGACAGTAAGTGTAAAGCAAAGAATTGCCCCTTCTATAAAGTGGGACTAGACTAGCTCAGCCCACTGGTCGCAAGCTTGCTGCCTACTGCAAGCCATGATTAATACAGTACAAACGAGAGATGAGAATCCCAAAAGTACACGGCAGTGGGTACGGAATTCACACAGAACAGCCCACGGAATATAGAACCCCAACTCAAGGCCCCCCAAACTGATTTATATCCAGTGAATTCTGCAGGGTCTGGGCAGAGGCAAATCCAAAATTTCCCAAAAAGATAGTTCTATACCTCAGGCTATGCCAGGAAAAGAATGTCCACTGGAGAAGACCTAGAACATTAAGAATTACAAACTAGGGGCGCCTGGGTGGCTCAGTCGGTTGAGCATCCGACTTCAGCTCAGGTCATGATCTTGCGGTCTGTGAGTTCGAGCTCCGTATCGGGCTCTGTGCTGACAGCTCAGAGCCTGGAGCCTGCTTCACATTCTGTCTCTCCCTCTCTCTGCCCCTCCCCCGCTCATGCTCTGTCTCTCTCTGTCTCAAAAATAAATAAACATTAAAAAAAAAAAAGAATTACAAAATAGACACCACCACAAATAATAGTCTACAAATTAAAAAATGGGAAAACTTTGTCCTATGGAACCGTGTAAAGTCATGAAGTCTGAAAGGTACGTCCAATAAAAATATTTAATATATTCAAAGGTGTAAAAGAACACTACCCCAAAAGCAAGAAATAATAAAGAAAACATGCATAAATGAATGAAATGAAAACATGAATAAAGAAATCCTGGATACCAAACATACAATCTCATTGAAAAAATTATTTTTAATTTCAATAACTGAGTAAAACAGTAGACTCAACCCAGAAAAGGAGAGAATTGGTAAACTGGAAGATACAAGAATGCTAAAAGTAGTCTTTCAGAAGGATTAAAGGAGAGAAAATATGAAACATAAGTTTAAAAATGTAGAAGCTCCACCTTCTCTCCTTGAAGACTTAGGTGGAAAAAAGAGACAATCGTGGAAAAGCAATTTCTGAAGTGTATCTAGAAATGAGCACAGTAGCCATGACTTGTTTGGAAGGATCTGAATCCATAGATATGCCATTTTTGCTTCTTATATTTTCTCTTGACTCTGTCTGGACCTCAAGAGGAGGCTGGAGGCCTACCCCAATCTGGTAACTCAGAAGGGACCATCAGGCCATTGAAATAGGAGCAGAACAGGCGGCCAAGTCCCTGAGTGTATATTGTGGGAGCTATTGTACAGGCCATGGTCTGCCTGATTCTGATTTTATTGTTGAATGAGAAAAATTAAGCCTTGATTAGTTCAAGCCACTGTTTTATTAAGATTTTTTTAAGTGTATTTCTTTCTTTCTTATTTTTTTAATGTTTTTTTTTAACATTTATTTATTTTTGACAGACGTAGAGACAGTGCAAGAGCAGGGGAAGGGCAGAGAGAGAGGGAGACACGGAATCTGAAGCAGGATCCAGGCTCTGAGCCGTCAGCGCAGAGCCCAATGCGGGGCTCGAACCCATAGACTGTGAGATCGTGACCTGAGCCGAAGTCGGCCGCTCAACCGACTGAGCCACCCAGATGCCCCTAATGTTTATTTAAAAAGCGAAAGCAGGTGGAGGGGGCAGAGAGAGAGGGGGAGACACTCTCTCCCTCTTGATATGGGATTTGAACTCATGAAACACAAGATAATAGCCTGAGCTGAAATCAAGAGTCAGATTCTTAATCTACTCAGCCATCCAGGCGCCCCTCAATCCACTGTTTTTAGGGACACTTTATTACCCAAGGTGGGCATTATTTTTATCAGATTCAGAGTATAGATTTTCAGATATTTAAAGACTCAGAGAATTCTAGCTATGATCTTCATTGAAAGAGTCACTATAGGAGATGACCTAGTAAGAAAATTAAGTCAGATGAAGTGGGAAGCAAGAAATAATGATTTTTGAACACATTGGTAATACATGTTGGAAATGCTAAGTCAGAATTGCCTTTATATAATAATAATACTTAATATAATTATTATATAATACCGGTATATAACTATTATATATTATATAATATTGTATATAACAAAAGTTAGTATTATTGTCACTGTTAATCATTCGTGTGTAAAAATGGGTTAGAGCTAGAATATTATATAAATAACAGATTTGGGGGAACAAGTGGGATTCACAGTGAATTAAAAGATTTTAAACTTTTCACCTTGTTTGTGGAAAGAATAGAAGTACCGATTCGCTTTGGATTTTGTTTAAAGACATCAATTCAAAATGGAAGGATGAGGAGCACCACAGTAGCCGGTTGGGATACTCCTTCCATCTCTTCTCATCCGTGACCACTATCCTACACAGGTATGCACACCTGTTTCATATGGCACGGGCTAGAGAGCACAACTATGGAGTAAAATCCACTCCTGAGATGGCCACAGGGACAAGGACTTACTGAGAAGACAATGACAGGTGCGCCCAGCAGCTCTGCAGATGGCCTTCACCGCCTGTGACCGCAGGCAGTCAGTTTGACTGTCATCGAAAAGTTGCGTGATTCTGGGTAAGTCGTGTCATATCTCTAGCCTTATTCCCTCTCCTTTATGCAATTGGGATAACTCATACCCCTGTCTCCCATTTGGAGGACGAGTTTGTTAAATGCAGTCACAAGTTTAAACACCCCTTATGAAAAAATGCTGTACAGGGGCGCCTGGGGGGCTCAGTCAGCGAAGCGTCCAACTTGAGCTCAGGTCATGATCTCACAGTTTGTGAGTTCGAGCCCCGCGTCGCGCTCTGTGCTGACAGCTCAGAGCCTGGTGTCTGCTTCAGATTCTATGTCTCCCTCTCTCTCTGCCCCTCCCCTGCTCATACTCTCTCTCTCTCTCTCTCTCTCTCTCAAAAATAAACTAAAAAAAAAAAAAAAGAAAGAAAGAAAAAATGCTGTACAAATGTTCTGTGGTATTGTTATCTTATGTTCCAATGCTCTTTGAGAGTCTTTTTCATCCCAGAAATGAGATTTCCTTCCAGAGTAAAACCAACTGTTTACCTTTCTGCAGAATTTTGCCCTTTCTTCTTGAGCATCATGTGTGATACTTAAGTAGACGCTCAATGAACTTTGATGGAGTCACCCACACTTGTGATAATAGAGCGAAATGATTGGCAGGGAACTGCTGGCTTCCTCCAAAGGAAGAAGAAAACTAAAGAGCTCCCAAGGAAGAGAATAATCTACTTCAGGCAGTGGGAGTGAGTCACAGAAAAAAATGCAGGAAACCCAACTCGTGGCCAAGCGAGTGTTGGGTGCGGCTGCGTTTGGCACGCTGACCCGTGGTCTTGTGTCCTACGAGGAGAGGCACAGGGGAGCTTTCTTATTCCTCTTTATTTTTCCTGCTGACACATCCCTTATTTAAAGTGACATAAAGTTTGCTCACTGTTATTGAGAATGATTGTTAAAAAAAAAAGCCAAGGTTGTTTTATTTTTTGTAATTTAAATCCTCCTAATCCATTCTTTCTTGGCTTGGAATGCCTTCTGGAACAGAAGAGGTGCCAGGCACTGACTCCTGCTGGTGCTGCCTGAGTCTGACAGGGCAGCCTAGTTAGTTTCTGAGACCCCAGGGAGCCTTCGGGAAGGGTCCCTCCCTGTCACCCAGCAACAGCAGCCTCGGTCAGCTCCCTGATTCCTGGCTCCTGCCTTTCATGACTTTTCACCACAAGAACTCTCGTCAGTCTTTTCTCCTTGCGAGGGTTCGTTCGAGGCTCTCTCTTCCCAACTCCCGTTCATTCCCACATAAGACTTTGCCAGGGTTTTGTCATCGCTTCTCTGACTTGGCTGATCTTTCACAACTTGGATCAGTGACTCAGTGCTTATCTCTAAGCTCCTCTACAGAAAATGCTTATGGTTCCCACTCAGTCCTGAGCAGCTCAAAGAGAAGAGGGCTCACATAGTTTGGGCAGGTATTCTGTATCCTCTTTCCTGTATGACTATTATATCTAAGCCTCTGCACCTCTGTCAGCTGTATCCTTCATGTTTCAGAGGTGGAAGTGAAGGTTCTCTTTAAGTGACAGGAACAGACTTCAAACAAGTCCAACCCCAAAGTTCCCAATGAATTGCTTTTCTAATGCCTCTCTTTGGGTGGATTTCTCTCTTCACCTGGATAGCAAGAACCTCAACCAATAGCTAACTCTAAGCCCGTGGCTCCACTCTGCCAGGATTGCTTGTAAACCCTCTCTGTGTTAACTCACTTACCCCTTCCTAAAGAGTAGAAGATTACTGCTAATGGCCTACCTACTGTAAAAATAGAAAAAACTGAAACCCAGAAAGCTTAAGTTCTGGGGGCGCCAGAGCTAAGGAGGCAGACCCAAACCGTCTGACCATCACGTCCACTTTTTTGCCATGGCTCTGCACAGACACTTATCCTCCAACAGGAAATAACATGAATCAGCCCTCAGGTTCCAACGGCTGCCTTCATTCTGTTGGATAAGGGTCAGTTCCCTCCGTGTTTTCATTTGGATGTATTCGTAAAGTTCTCAGAGACATGGGGAGAGATGAATAGAAGCTCCACCCAGATGGATGGCCCAGGAGGTGTCCGAGCTGCTGTGTCCTAGTGTTGGGCATTCGCCCTACCTTATTCCTTCTCTCAGGGTCCAGGAAAACACAAGTTTTACTTCCGAATGGCCCCAAAGCACCAGTGATCTCCAGCATTTTATAAAATCTTGGATTTTATTGGAGCAGCTGGAGAAAGAGAAGAATCTAGAGGCTCTTGCCTGGTAGAGGGGCTGTAGGGGGTCTACATCAAGGCCCTAAAGGAGATGGCCAACTCCAAGGTCTCAGGAAAGTTAAGACCAGGTGAGCTGCACAGATGTCTGGGAATCCCCTATTCCCACATGTATCCTCCTTGGTTACCTAGATCATGGACAAGTTCTGCATGTCTATGATCCTTCTCCCCTTGTGTACATAGAGAATCACCAGCGTACCTTTGTGAGCAGGGACAACTTCCAGAAAAAGAGAATGCATGGAAGTTAAGTGGGGGTGCTGCGGGATGCCCTGAAGAGGCAGGAAGGAATGTGTGTGCAATGGTCTAAAGGAAAGGGGAATGAGCCACATGGGGAAAACTCAAAGCTGCAGGTAAGTTAAAGGTCAGAGCACCAGCATAAGGGAGATAAAGAGAAAAGTTCTGGGAATAGAAGTACTGAGTGATGGAGGATATTGGATGCTAAGCCATGATGCTGAGGGATTTAAAATGGACTATGAGGGTGATGGGAGCCACTGCAGATTTTCTAGCAAGGAAGTGTTACCACGACTGAGTCCATGGTTTAACTGCAGTGTGTGGCATGTGCTGGAAGACAGCTAGTCTGACCACTGGGAAGCTGCTCGGGAACACGCTTCCGTAGTCAAGACTGTAGATGAGGAGCCTCGAACCAAGGCCCTGGGGGTGGGGAAGGAGATGAAGGTGGGTTTGAGAGGTGTTTCTGAGGGGACTTTGAACGTAGGGAGGAAAATAGGCTAGCGAATCAAGGATGGTGGGTGCAGACAGGTGCAGATCAGGTACAAACCAGAGTCTGGTAAACATCTGCCTTATGATGAAAATCTGGGATTTGGTCCTGATAACGAGAGCCAGCCTTTACTGAGCTTTATTATATGCCAGGAGCTTTCTGCATGCAACTCACGTGTTTCTGACAGCGAGTTACACACTCACGGTAACGTAACTCACAACAATGGAAGGGTTAAATCATTGGCTCAAGGCCTCACAGCTACTAAGTGGCTAGGATTCAAACCCAGGCCGTTGGGATTTCAATGTCATTCTCTTAACCACCATGATATCACTGCTACCAAGCTTCGTTTTCTTTGCCCATGTTGGGTTTCAAGGGCCTGACAGGCGTACAAAGAGTGATTCCCAGTAGCCTGTTAGGTTGTGAGAACCATGTTCGGGAAGAAAGAAGAGGCAGCTAGATGGATCCGCATTCTCTCCGACGATTAGAAATGTAGAAGAGGCCCAGTGGGATGAGGTCTTAGAGGAAGCCCAAGGATTTGGCAATAAAGAGCTTGCTCCCTCATTTGTGTACTAAATTACCTACTAATTTAGTTAGACTATTTACTGGATACCTCTTATGGGACTAGAACTGCAATTCCAGGCCAATGAGCGGGGACTTTATTTAATAGATGAGGAAGTTAATAAAGGAAATGCCAACTGTCATTAATTTATATACATTACACGGTGTGTAACAAACACATGTGCTACCTACATACTATACATTTATTAAGTCCATTTTATTCTTTTAATTTTTTTAGTTTTTAATATAATTTATTGTTTTAAATTTAATGCAATGTATTGGTTTCCATACAATACGCAGTGCTCATCCCAACAGGTGTATTGAGGCCATTTTCAGTGAGTCTGCGCAAAGGGTAGTGAGAAACGACAAAACATCAGGTCCGCTTTGGGTTACGACAACCACCTACTTCTCTATGCTCTTCACCATAGGTCCCCTCTTAAATCTGTAAGTTTCTAGAGGATATGCAGGCATATATGTAAAATGTATGATGTATTCTTATATAAAGATAATAATCGAAGTCATATGCTTGAGTCAATGCCTAATAAATATCTTCTAAAGTAACCAGCTAAAGTCTAGAAATGTCTTCTACGGCAGTGTATAAACAGAGAGACCGTTTAATTCTCTCTGTCGACTATTCTCACCTGGACTCTGATGGGGGAAAATGATCACATGTCTAATGGACCTAATGGGATGCTACTTCTCATACAAATTTTGTTCCTGCCTGTATTAGAAGCTATCTCTTTTGTCCTTGCACCGTGTTGTGTTTGTGTGTACTTTTCTTGTCTGCCACACCCCTTTTAATTTACAAGCTCCCCGAGAGTTGAGAACCTCTTTGAGGAAGAAAGATAACATGGAAAAGACATGAGCCGCCAAGGTAAATCCTGCCTTGGCCCCATGATACCAGTGTGATCTTAGGCCAATCACTTATCCTGTCAGGACCTCGATTTCCTAGTAGGCAAATAAGACCACCAGCTCCTAAGCAGAGGTGGGTGGTGAGGATTAAGTGAAATCATGGGAGAAAAGGGACCCGGAAGCATTTCACTCTTTAGTTTCATTGGAATACAGTGGGATGTGAATTGAAGTACAGTAAGGATGCTCGAAGTTAATGGCAGGTTGACTGCAGTTAGGCTAATCCACTGCAGGGACTTTGGCGTGGGTTTTGTAACATTTATGAACCTTTCAAATTGTTAGCAATGTGTTTATCAGTGGGCACGTGTGCCTTCTTCTTCTAGGGGAAGGGATGGTTGCTTTCACCATTCTCCAGTGTGTGACTACCTAGTACAAAGGGACAGGTGAAGGAAAATGTGGTAGAGCCACAATGCTGCCTCTCTCAGATTCCCCTCTAAGCCCAGACCCGGCATTCGGCTGTAGGGACTGTGGTCTATGAACAGCATCCAGTTGTCAGCTTCTTCAGGCTCTCTCCTGCTGCAAAGAATGTGCTGCCTGTGATCAAGTCCTTGCTAGGGACACTGCATCTTGTGACTGAGCCGTGTGGGAATAAAGACTTGTCCATTGCTCCTTGATGGGAGATGTTCTGATAGACAACACTGCCCCCGCCCCTGCCTCCAGAGACACCGGGGTTACCTGAGGCATTGCTGTACCTGCATCAGTGTTCAACTTCTCTGCATCCCCTTCCCCTCACAGGTGTCGATCCCTAGTAAACCTCTTGCTCCCTGATTCACGTTAGCATATGCTTATGAAAAACTCACCCTGTGAGAGAAATAAGAAAGATGGAAGACAAGATGGGAATAGAGGCTCATGTGAGAGTTCCAAGGGGGCGGTTCTCAGTTTCAAATATAACGGCAAGTTCAAGGTAATGGCAGGAACGGTTCAGCAGGACTGGCAATTAGTCCTTAGGGCCCACAGAAACCACAGTTTTGTGGGGCTGATATGAAAGCTTTGGGATAGATGTTTGATAAGTCATTGGGGTACGACAAACAGCAGACAGCTAGTTAGAACCCTTCTTTTGAGGCAAGAATGCTGAGGAGGGTTGGGTCACAGGGTTAAGGAGAGACCTGAGCATGTTGATCATCCACAGAGATAATTTTTTTAAATCCTTTCTTACAAACCACGTCTTCCCCTTTAGACGTGTCAGAATAACCATGGCAAGAAGAGCCTTCAAATCTCCCCCAAATTATTAAGTCAGGTAATGGGCTTTCAGAATATAGGAAGTTCAAAAGGCTGTCAGTTTGGAGCCAGACATCTGAGGAATGTGCATGCCCCCAAGAGGAGGCGCGCGTCCATTAAGACATATCAGGTGGCCCTTATCAGAGAGCTGCATCAGCCAGTCAAAGGACAGGTTATTATGTGTACCAGGTCTCTCAGAAAAAGCCCCTCCAAAGTTAACCGAGAACAGTGGGCCCAACCCTCCCCTTCAGCCCTTGCTCAATCAAACAAAGCATAGAACTCTGTGGTTTGGGCAGGGAAAAGGAAAAAAAAAGTACTGGAAGAAGATTCTGTATGACAGCAAGACAACCAGGGCAATAAGTCACAAGAAGTCATACTTCTGGGCCATTGCCTTTTATACCACCTCAAGAGCAGTTTTTCAGGGGGGAAGACTCAGCCTCCTCAGAAAGGCTCACAGCTTCCGCAGACCTACACCATCCTCCCTTGATTCCTTTAGTGCAACTGAGATACGCCAGTATTTTCTAAGTCCTGTCAGGCTGAGGATCTGTGGCAGAACACAAGATATCAATGGTCTATGCCATAAGTTGTGCAAAAATAGTGAGACACACGGTGGGCCAGTCATCTGCTGAAAAGACTCTATTTCAGCTACAAAAGGCTGACACCACAGACAGACACCATGGGGGCGTCCTCTTTGCCGACTTCCTTATCGCCCTTGCCTGTGGCCTCCAGCTGCCATCTTGTTTTCCTGGTTGTACAAGCGGTCGGCTATTGGGATTTGATGTTCTTCCCCAGAGGAAACACTATAACACCCTCATTAAGGCTGAAACTCTTTTTATACATGCCCGTCCCCTCCAGGCCTTCCCACTTAGCCTTCCACTGGAAACGACATTCAGCGCTGGGCAAAGCCTCTCTGAGCTTTAAAACAGTGAGGGTGAACTCAATGAGCTTATGATATTTTAAGGCTTGACAAATACTAACGATTCCCTGATTCTTCAGCAACTTGAGGAATCTATATCTCATACAACTGATGATGATGGCAAGTTTACCACTGTTAACACAAATACTTCCTCTAGTTCAGGTATTCTATAGAACATGATCAACCAGTCATTATCTGAGAACCATAAGAATAACTTGACTTGCACTAATGGTGATATATGTCTACCCTTTCTGAATTCATGAGGTACTTTCAGACATCACTTATACCCACTTCACAGGTTAGAAAATCGAAGCTTCCAGAAAGTGATGCAAGCTGTCCCGCTTGAAACAGCAAGTCCATCGTGGAACCCACATGGCTCCAATATCTAGTCAACAGCTGATGGAAGAAAACGCACTTCTTCAAAACGTCCCATGTCTGTGTTATTGTCGAAGCCACCTTTGCAAACATATAAAAGAACTGCCAGCAACGTGCATGTTTTCCATGATGTAACTTTTCTTCTGTGTTAGGGTCCTAGTTTAAAATTCTCCCAGAGCTCTCAAACTTTCATAGACAGGAATAAGCCAAAAGAAGAAATGAAAGGGCTCAAGGGGCTATTTTATAAATAGCTTCGTTAGTGAGTGAGGGACTTCAGATCCCGGCAAAATGGAAGCTTTGGAATGGGTTTCTCCCAAGAGTGCCTTGCCCTGATCGCGTGGCCTGCACACACCAAAGCCGCACAGCCCAGGGCACCCACTCAGGAATGCCACAGTGGTTGGGTTTGTAATTTATAACGTGAGGCCAACCAACAAATTCTATTACTCAAATATGTGAAGCAAACCTAAGGAGAGGAGTACTTTAATCTTTTGCTCAGAAGCGACATTTGTAGCTCCTTTCACTTACTTTTCATTACTTCACCACAGGGGAACCGTTTCCAGGAATTATTATGTTAAGCAGCATATTAAAAAATGAGACTTGGTATTTTTCGCAATAAATAACTGTTCGCATTTATTCTGAGAGCAGAAATGCTCACCAGAACTCACTTACATTGTCTGCTTTCAGAAGTGCCAAACTATTAGAAACCTATAAACTCATTTCCTAGGAATGCTAGTAATAACCCAAGCCCTCAACTACTCAATGAGCACTTGCTGTATGCCTGTCGCTGGGAGGGCATGGGAGACACTGAGATGAATGAGGCACAGATCTTGCTTTCTGCAAGCGCTTAGTGGGAGCTTGAAGAGGTGTCACCACAGAGTAGAAAGAGCAATAGCTTTGGGATCAGAGAGATGTAAATTCAGATGTTGGCTTTGTTGACTCAGCCGTGAGAACTTGGCCAAAGTACATAACCAACCCTAGCCTCAGGTTCCTCCCAGGCAAAATGAGAATAATGATATGTGTTGTTTAGAGTCTCGGGAATGTGGAAATAAATACAGACCACCCAACTGAGAACAAACAGAGGCTGTTGGGAGGCAGTTACCATCACTTATGCTGGGTAGAGGCTCAAGACAGACAAGGGAGGGCAAAGTGTGATAGGAGCTACAAGCAAAGGCTTCAGGTGTGCCTTGTTGGGAGGTTGTTGGCTTCAGGATGCTGGAGGTGGCTGACTTGGGGCAGGAATCTTATGGGAAACCATATTTGGCTTTCTCTGGTTGGTCCTGAGTTCGAAGTAAGGAGCAGAAGTAGGAAAACTGACAATAATTGACCAAGTTCTAACCAATTGTTTTTCCCAGGTTCTGGGCCATTTGCTGTAGAAGCCGCGGTTTGGTTGCCTGAGCTGCAGAGGTTGTGGGTCAGAGTTCTGCAGTCATACACAGTTTGACTATTGGCCATTTGTATACTCAGTCTCTCAGGGAGACAGACAGACAGACAGACACAAACACCCACAGAGTGAACTCATTACATGAGGATGACTGTTATGTGACTCCATCAAAGAAGAAAGAAACAAGTGTGAAATTAGAGGTACTAAGCCCTTTAGGGTCATAGAAAAGAAGTTACTAATTGCTTAAGGGTTTGAAGGATTTGGGATTTGTCAGGGCCTTAGATTTATAAATAAGACTAAACGGACAACCAGATGGAGGGCACATCACGGCTAAAGGCAAAGAAGAAGGCAAGTGGGAGGAAATTGACAGGTGGTGGCTGGACCCCGGGTGCTCCAAGACTGACATGGAGGAGCCAAGTGGAAGGGAAGATAGAGCCAGATTGTGGCTGGGGGTGAGCTTTGAACGCAAACTTGAATTTTTCAGATGCCAGGACAGAGTCGGCCATAAGGAAATGGTCCTGACATAAACCAAGAAAGATCATGTCCAGGAAGGAGTAATAGTAAGGAAGACGTCACCATTTCTTTACCATCTGGCCAGTGTCAACTGATCAGAGCCCCAGGCCTTTTGTTTAAAGAAGGATCATGTCTGCCTTGTCTGTTCATTTCCCTGGGCCTCTGATACTCGGTGGACTGCCTCCGAGGGACTGTAGCTGCCCTAACTTTCTGCAATACCCAAGAACCATGGCATGAAGGACTCTTTCCTCTTCCAAGTGGGTTGTAGAAGTTACAGAATCAGAGCTGTCGATTTAAAATTTTGTTGACTTATTATCTAAGCAGGATAAGAAGGTGTCATGGATTCCAAGAAACTGTGCACACATATCTAAATTGAGGAGAAGACCAGAGGCATACCTGGTATATCTCGGCTCCATTGGCATCCACATTTCAACTCTCCCCTGCAGCGGGATTCCCACGAAACAGGGCCTCCCAACCTTTGCTTCACACATGGTCTTGGTCCTGACCCATTTAAGTTGACCCATTTGCTCTCCACATACTAAACCATTGGGGATTTCTCCAGCTTTTTAAAAATATTTTTAATGTTTCATTTATTTTTGAGAGAGAGAGAGAATGAGTTGGGGAGGGGCAGAGAGAGAAGGAGACACAGAATCTGAAGCAGGCTCCAGGCTCTGAGCTGTCAGCACAGAGCCCGATGTGGGGCTCCAACTCATGAACCATGAATCATGACCTGAGCCAAAGTCAGATGCTCAACTGACTGAGCCCCCCAGGTGCCCCTCTCCAGCTTTTAACTTGCATACACACACACACACACACAAACACAATGGAATATTATTCAGCCACAAAAAATAATGATATCTTGCTATTTGGAACAACACAATGGACCAAGAGGACATTATGGTAAGTGAAATAAGGCAGTCAGAGAAAGCAAATACCATATGATTTCACTGATATGTGAAATCTAAAAAACAAAACAAGAAAAGCAGAAACAGACCCATAAATACAGAGAACTAACCCATGTTTGTCAGAAGGGAGGGGGATAAGGGAATGGGCAGAATAGGTGAAAGGTCGTGGGGGGATAGAGGCTTCCAATGAAGGAGTGAGTAACTCACGGGGATGAAAGGTGCAGCATGGGGAATACAGGCAATGGTGTTGGAACAGTGTTGTATGGAGACAAATGGTATCTACACTGTGATGAGCACAGCATAACATATAGAGATGTTGAATCAGGATGTCTTTGAAACTGTTACATTGTGTCAACTATACTTCAGTTTAAATAAAAAAGATAATTTGGTTTATTGGGTAGAATACGGACAAGATCACCTGATGAAGGAAGACCATTTGGACGACTGTGTTAACAGTCCAGGAAATGAAGGGGGCCTGAGTAGGAAACAATACGAAGGATGGAGAGAAGTGGACAAGTCTGTGGCACGTTCGGAAGATACAGGTGGACGGTAAGTCTTACTTCCTTTTAGGTGTACCCAGGACCATGTATTGTGCCATATCTCCACTAAGTGAAAACTTATTTGGATTGCACTGGATTGAGTTAAATTTAAGAAAGACGCCTCGATCGAGCATGTCTTTAACTTATGATTTAAATATGAAGCACTTTGGATAAAAGAGAAGCAAGTCTTTTTCACTCTGCAGGAAGTTCAGATCTAAATCATATTCAAACCCCTCATATAAATATATATATCACAGCACTTATTGATCATAAAAAGGCTCTTTAAACAAAGCAATCCCAAAAGGAAGCTGCCAGGACTTTGTATAACTTCCATTTCCAGCCTATTCGTTTCAACTCTGGACAGAGACCAAGTCAGGAAAGAAAACTAAAAGAAAGCCCCAGGGCTGTATCGTTGCCTGATCCTCATGCCATGCAAGGCTCCAAAATGGAGGAAACAGTCTACACTTTCTAAATCCCTTTTGTTTCTATTTCAGAGGGAAGGAAGCCAAGAAATAAAGCCATCGATGATAGGTTGGCCCTTGTCTTGACCTTGTTATAAAATGGCCAAATTGTATTTGACATTATATTCATAATGGAAGACATTAGGAAAAACTCAGCTAAGGAACCTAACAATATTTGATTATACGTTTCTAGACAGAGAGAAATATGCACAAAGAATTATGATAAATCGAAAGGAAGTGCTCCTCGATTGTTGCCCGAGTTAGACCCACCACTGTAACGTACAGAGAACTCAGTCACTAAGATAGGTCACATGTAGCCTATTTTCTAAACCAAGACCTGGGCCATGCACTACTAATTGATATTCATCTGACCCTGGACTTGTTTCCATTTAACAGATGAAGAGACCAAGCAGAAAATAATTTAATTGCATCTTAGAGCCGGTGAATTACAAGTCTAGGACTTAAACTCATGTCCAAATCCTACCGTCTTTCCACTTTGTTACCCTACAAAGGGTTGTTTTGGTGCCCCCAGTAGTGCCCAGAAGTCGTTCCAGTTAATTCTCCTAAGAAGGCAGTCAGGGAGTGGGTTTAATTCTGAGCACCTGCGGAAGAAAGTGAAAGCTTGTCTGATAGAAGCTAAGTGTCCGGATACACTGAATTCTGCTTCCTGATCCCTAATTACTCACCCACAAGACAGAAGAGCATTTCCAATTATTTCAAGGATGACTGGGGTAGTCTGAGGGAAAAAAAAATCACTTTCACTCCACACTGTTTAAGAAAATAATGGCTGACCAATTTATAATTTATATTCTCATAAAAAGAAACTACTGCAACATCAACCCTAGGAATTATCCAATTTCCAGCTGGTTGAGGATGGCTCCAGGGGAGTGTTTTGACATCCATGTGACTGTCTAAAATTGATCACCGCCCACCCTACCTACCCCTTCCCAAGAAGTTTCTTACACCGACTTCGACCTTTCCGCAAATGGCAATATAGCCTCCAGGCCACGTGTGTTTGGACCTCATAATCTGTGAAGCATTTCCAAGATTAGGTCATTTCAGTAGCTGCCAGATCCTTGGAAAGGACAGGGACAAAGTCAGGAACTTCTGGAATTTTCTAGAAGGTAGCCATGCCTGTTGTTTTCTCCTGAGGGTCCAATAGAAGATGAATGTGTGTTTAATTGATTCGCTGAGTTCAAATGATGTATTTTATTTGTAGAGATAAACTATCATGTTTTATATTATCTCATAACTCAGACTAATAGAGAAGATAGGAAGGAAGGGAGGAAGGAAGGAAGGAACGAGGGAGGGAGGGAAGTAGGGAGCGAGGAAGGGAGGAGGGAGGAAAAAGGAAGGACTCGACTTTGATCTATTTCAGTATCAATTAAAAACCCATTTAACCCACATTGAGTGAGTACCTAGCTGATGGCAGACCCTGTGCCTGGTTGCCACCATGAGGAATTGTAGATGAAGTCACCCCAGAAAATCACACAGGAGGGGCTGGTGTAGGGCACCATTGTATCTGGAATGTTCTGCGTGAGACTGAGACTTGCAGCATATCCTTGTGCTGTTGATCATGTTTCATAAATCCCCATTGTTTCGTTTGCTCCATCCTAAAAACTTATTGTTCTTTGCCCCCCCCCATCCAATAAAATAAAACTAATATCATGGTGTCATTTGAAAATATATTTATGTTTGTTTTCCCTATAAAAAGAGATAATAATGTTATGTTCCAATAATATTAAGTTGCAATGTTATTTGCAAGATTGCAGAGCTTTTAATTTTCTGATTATTTCCACAGTGGGAGTTTCAGCTCAATTTCGACGAAGACACTTCTATCTGTTTTGGTTATTTTTTTATTACAGCTAGAAGCAACAATAATTGCCTTTAGTATAGGAAAACATCATGGAGGAGACAATTGTTGTCCCTAAAGAATAAGATCATCAGGGCGAATTTTGATATAAAAATTTGTAAATTAATTGCAGAGTCCTATA
The DNA here is from genome assembly GCA_004024585.1 of Paradoxurus hermaphroditus. Taxonomy (NCBI): domain Eukaryota; kingdom Metazoa; phylum Chordata; class Mammalia; order Carnivora; family Viverridae; genus Paradoxurus; species Paradoxurus hermaphroditus. The sequence continues at coordinate 16,117 of PITB01030621.1, forward strand.
AATATTATATTTACTAAAATTTTGTTGGCTGCTGTCTACAAAGAAGTCATCTTTTTTTGTAATTCTTTTAAAGAAATAGATTTCTTAAGAGCCACACTAACAGAAGGTGAAAACGGCCATCAAAATATTATTAATTCATAATCATATGATGTCCACAAGGATGCAGTTAATGCTGGCGGTGAAAAAAAATCCCAGGCAACTGAGGTTGAGTTTTGATTCTCAAACTTTGTACTTAAATTTGACCTTTACCTAGTTATATAAATATTTCTCAATCTCAGTTTCCAGTATAAAAAAGAATGATTAAACTAGTGTGGATGAAATGACCTGTTATACAGTCTGACATAAAGTAGGCACCAATTGGCAACTGTAATGATAAGGATACTTGGATGATCTTGCTTCATCCCTTTCTACCACGTGCTCACCATATGACAGCACCAACCACTATCCCAGGCACTTAGGTTGGTGTTGAAGATGGTGATGATGATAACTAAGGTCTCAATCACTATGCTGCCTTGTTTGCATTGCCATATACTGGTCAGTCCTACTGCAGAAGTCTCAAAGTGGGCTTCTGTTACTGTATC
>PITB01030622.1:0-16641 GCA_004024585.1 Paradoxurus hermaphroditus
CGGCTCGAGTCAACCCGAGGCTGTTCCGCTTGCTAGCTCTGCGACCCGGATGTTTTGTCCCTCACTTTCCTGAGGCATAAGGTGGAAATGACAGTTGCACCTCCTTTGTCAGAGTGTCGTCTTACACGGGTCGGTATGCGCAAAGCAATGAAAGCGACCCCGAGCACAGAGCAGGTGCCGTACACGTGTTTGCTTTCATCATGGCTGTCACCACCACCGCTATTACTACAGCTAATAATAACAGAGTTTTAATTTTAGAATTATTATTATATTCTATAACCCAGGCAAAACCCCTCTAAGATAAGCAATGGTATGAACCCAGTTTGTGGCTGGAGAAACCAAGGCGCCGAAAAGTTAAGTGACTTGACGTGAAAGTCTCACCGCTGGAAAAATGTGGGACGGAGTTCAGATTTCACGTTGTCTGATTCCGAAGTGCTCTAAGCCACTGTGTGACACAGCCTCTTTGGGCAGGACCGACTCAGTTCAGGGAAGCACGCTATACTCCAAGCGCGTGGTTGATGACATCTCTGACGTGACAGGACGTGAGGACAAAGCAAGGCTAACAAGGTTGACAATGACCACCTGTCGTGATTCCGTAGCTGATGCTGGGTTCTGGCCTCACTGCTTTACCTACTACTTCCTACAACCCTCACGCCAGACCTGTGAGCCAGCCGCGCTGTAGTCCCAAGGCCCAATTTTATACACAGAGCTTCAACAGGGATGGGCTCAAGCCTGACCCCTAGTGGGTTCCTGAAGAAGAACATACAAGGGCTGACTTTCCTCCACACCTTCACCCGACGCTTGCTGTGTTTTGACATTTTGATGACAGCCGTCCCAGCAGGGGTAAGATGACATCTCACTGTATTTTTTAAAAAATTGTTTTAATGTTTGGGGCGCCTGGGTGGCTCAGTCGGCTGGGTATCCAACTTCGGCTCAGGTCATGATCTTGCAGTTCCTGGGTTCAAGCCCCGAGTGGGGCTCTGTGCTGACAGCTCAGAGCCTGGAGCCTGCTTCGGATTCTGTGTCTCCCTCTCTCTCTCTGCCCCTTCCCTGCTCACGCTCTGTCTCTCTCTGTCTCAAAAATAAATAAACATTCAAAAAAAATTTTTTTTTGAATATTTATTTTTACTTTTGAGAGAGAGCGCATGAGCAGGGAAGGGGCAGAGAGAGAGGGAGACAGAGGATCCAAAGACGACTCCGCGCTGACAGCAGCAAGCCGGATGTGGGGCTCGAACTCACTGAGCTCATGACCCGTGCTGAAGTCAGACGCTAACCGACTGAGCCCCCCAGGCACCCCCTCATTGTGGTTTCGATTTGAATCTCCACAATTAGTGATGTTAAAACAGCTTTTCATACACCTGTTGGCATAGGTATGTCTTCTTTGGAAACATGTCTATTGGGGCCCTTTGCCCATTGGTACGGCCATTGTGGAAAACAGTATGTGTGCGGTGTCTTCCAAAAAACTAAAACTAGAACTGCCATGTGACCCAGCCATCCTACTTCTGGGCATCTGCCCAAAGGAAATAAAGTCACCGCCCTGAGGAGACACCTGCACCCCGCCCCCCATGTTTGCTGCAGTGTTAGTCACAACAGCCAAAATATGGAGGCAACCAAAGTGTGCACTGACGGATGAATGGATAAAGAAAACGTATCTATAACGTACATATGTATAATGGACCATTGTCATCCTTGAAAAAGGAGGTCCTTCCATTTGTGACGACACGAATTAACCCAGAGGACGCTGTGCTAAGCAGAATAAGCCACACACGGAAAAAAAAAAATGTATGAACACACTTATCTGTGCGTTCTAAAAGAGTTGAACTCATAGAAACGGAATAGAAGGGTGGCAAGGATGGGACAATCCCAGTCAGAGGGTACGGCTTGAAGGATGACCGTAAAGTAAACGAGACGACACAGTATTAATGGAATAACAAACAAGTAGATCAATGAAACAGAATAGAGCCGAGAAATAGACTCCCACAAATATAGCCGACCGATCTGTGACAAAGGAGCAAAGCAATTCGATGGAGTGAAGATAACGTTTTCGACAAATGGCGTTGGCCCACCGTCTACCTGCCAACGGACTGGCAACGAGACTCTACGAGGGGTTCTCACAACTCAGCCATAAGAACAGAAATGAGCCGATTTTAAAAACGAACCAAAGATCTGAACAGGTATCTCCCTGGAGAGGATATAGAGATGACAGCTGAGCTTGCGGAAACACGATCAATATCATGCGTCACGAGGGAGTTGCGAACGAAGACAACGAGAGACCGCCACACCCCCGTGAAGGTGGCCGAAATCCAAATCCCAACCACGCCAGCGCGGGCGAAGACAGGGAGTGACAGAAACTCTCCTTCGTTGCTGGCGGGAACGAACGCAACACGGTCCGGCCACTTGAGGGGACCGGCAGTTTCCTACAGAACTAAACACGCCCTTTTCGTACGGTCCAGTGTGACCCAAATGAGTTGGAGACTCATGGTGACACCAGAACTTGGGCACAGAGGTTTCCAGCAGTTTTATGCACAGCTGCCTCCACTTGGGAGCAACCCGGGTGTCCCCCAGTGGGTCAGTGGAGAAATAAACCGCGACATCCAGACAACGGAATACTCTTCAGTGATCAAAGGACACGAACTGCCGTGGACCGCGTAAAACCCCCTGGGGAACCTTTCATGCATGTCGCCAGGTGAAAGAAACCCTTCCTAAAAAGCTCCGTACTGTCTGATCCAAACTACATGACATTCGGAAAAAGGCAAAGCTATGGCTAAGGTCAGCCCCAGAGGAGACGTTCTGCCCTAAGGGAGAAAGTACCGGCAAGGAATCCTGGTGGGTCAGAGGGAGAATGTCAGGAGGGGCATTTCGAAGTCCTGACACCCGAGGGCGCTGATGGGGAAGGCGTCGCTTCTGTAGGAGACGAGGGTAAAAACGGAAAGGAGAAATCCTCTGGAGGCCGGATGTCGAGCAGACAAAAGCGTGGCACACTTTAGGACACTGTAAAATAAAACAGAACCCCCCAGACGGAAGAAACCACAAACCTTCCCGCCAGGGAGCGCTCATCTTCCCCTGTGAAAAGTCACCTGGGAAAGAAACAGTCCCTCCCACCATGTGGACAGCAGAGGGCGCCCTTGAGCTATGAATCTTGTAAACCGCTAATCCCACCCCCAACACCCCCCAGCCCCGTCTGTGAAATGCTACAAGTCTTTCCGGATAGGAAAACCATCTTGAATCAGAAAGTCAAAGAGTACTGCCACGACTTTTTTTTTTTAATAGGGAAAAAAATAGAACAATACTGAGCTCAGGCAGGAAATGGATAAAAAGTTTAAAAGCATCCAAAGTTCAATTTAATTTAGTTTAAATTACATTAATTTAATCTAAATTAAAATCAGGCCAAGGGAGAGTAGACTCCAGAAGGAGCATTTAAGAGGTGCTAGGGCATCCAGGAAGGTGAAAATAAGACAAAAACATCGAAGGAACAGGAGAGACTGTGATCGAAACAAAAGACACCGCGTGTATGATGCGTGAGCCTGAAAAAGAATAACAAAGGAAGAAAAATCATATTATCGATACAGTCAGAGAAAACTCTGCCAAAAGAGAAGATCAGAATCTGCACAAAGGACCCACGAACTACCTGGAAAAACTTACCTGGAAATAATGATTTCTAGCAGATAGTCGTACAGTTTTTAGACTTTCAAGGTAGAGGAAACGCCCTCAGAACACACAGAGCCAAAAAGGACTAATTAATTAATTATTTTAATGTTTTTGTTTATTTAAAACATATTTATTTTTGGGAGAGCGCAAGCAGGGGAGGGGCAGAGAGAGAGGGAGACGGAGGATCGAATGTGGGGCTCGAACACACGAATCGAGAGATCGTGACCTGAGCGGAAATGAAGAGTCGGACACTCAACTGACTGAGCCACCCAGGTGCTTCTTAACGTTTTTATTTATTTTTGAGAGAGAGAGAGAGAGACAGAGACAGAGAGCGAGAGAGAGAGAGAGAGAGAGAGAGAGAGAGCGTGAACAGGACGGGGAGGGAGACACAGAATTAGAAGCAGGCTCCAGGCTCTGAGCTGTCAGCACAGAGCCCGACGCGGGACTCAAACCCACCAACTGTGAGATCATGAGCTGAGCCGAAGTCGGATGCTCAACGAACTGAGCCACCCAGGCGCCCCTATTTTTAACTGTTTCTAAGTGTACCTTTCAGTAGCAATATACTTACAGCCACGATGTCATGCCAGCATGACGGTACCTGTTTCCAAACGGTTCTATGGCCCCAAACAGAAACTCTGTACCAGGAAGTAGTGACCCTCCATTTCCCCCCGTCCCGCCCGCCCCTGGTAACTTCGAATCTCCTTCCTGTCTCTGTGAATTGGCTCTTCTCAATATAAACGGAGCCCCTCACACTCGTTCCTTTGCGTCTGGCTCATTTCACTTAGTGTCATGTTTTCAAGATTCATCCCTGTCATGGGATGCACCAACTTCATGACTTTTCGCGGCTGAAGAATATTCCATCACCGGGCTACCCTACATTTTGTTCATCTACTCATCTCTTGATGGACACTTGCTTGCTTCCTCCTTTTGGCTCCTCTAATCCCAAGGGGCGCCTGGGGGGCTCAGTTGGTTGAGCATCCGATTTCGGCTCAGGTCATGATCTTGCAGTTCGTGGGTTCAAGCCCCGCGTCGGGCTCTGTGCTGACGGCTCAGAGCCTGGAGCCTGCTTTGGAGTCTGTGTCTCCCTCTCTCTCTGCCCCTCCCCCACTCATGCTCTGTCTCTCTCTGGCTCAAAAATAAACATTAAAAAAAAAACCAAAAAAGAACGTCGGCCTAACAATATTTGTTCAAGCCCCTGCTTTCTTTTTTTTTATCATTTAAATGATTTATTTTGATATTTCTTTTTTATCATTTAAATGATTTATTTTGATATTTCTTTTTATCATTTAAATGATTTATTTTGATATTTCTTTTTATCATTTAAATGATTTATTTTGATATTTCTTTTTATCATTTAAATGATTTATTTTGATACAAGCCCCTGCTTTCAACTCATTTGGGTATAGCCGTCCCTAGGAGCGGGATTTCCTGGCAAGCCATGTTTTGCTTCTTGGTCTTATTACCTTTTTAGATAATAAGAGTCACGGGCGTGGAACCCTGCGAATTAGCGAGTCCGCTTGAGTCCGCGTCACATTTTCAAAAACTCTAATATTTACCTCCTGGGTTGTTGTAAAGATTAACAGCGACGTGGGTAAAGCGTTCAGCGTAGTGTCTGTCCCCAGTGCTCAATAAACTGTAACCGTGCAGGCGTGAAGCGTGCTTAGTTCCTGGGTGGCTCCGGGAAGGGACGCCCCTCCCCCCACGGGTTACACCGGCCCGCGCTGTAGTCGGTCACTGGTCACCGGCTCCCTTCGGCCGCGTCACCTCGGTCCGGGCGGCGCCCGTCTGTGTGGCTCTGAGACTTCACCTTCTGTCGCTTCACCTCGTCAACACCTATATTCCTACCTCAGGTCCCGTCTTGGTTATCGGTTATATTTTTTTTTGTTTTTTAAAAGAATTCTATATGAAGGTCATGCATTTTCCATAGACTTTACTACCTGAGAGCAGTTCCAGGTTTACGGCAAAATGGAGCAGAAGATGCAGAGTTCCCATATCCGCCCTGCCCCCCCACACCACGGTCTCTCCCAAACCAACACCTCCCGCCGCAGTGATCGTTACAATTACGATCGAAGGACCTAAATGACACCTCATTATCACCCAAAGTCCATAGGCTTTAGTTTTAAGGGCTTAATTCTGGGGCACATGGGTCGGTTGAGCACCGGTCTCTTGATTGTCTCGATTTCGGCTCAGGTCATGATCCCGGAGCGGGGAGATTGAGCCCCAGCTTGGGGTCATGCTGAGCACGGAGCCTGCTTAGGATTTTCTCTCTCCCTCTCTCTCTGCCCCTTCCCCACTTGTCCATTCTCTCTCTCTCTCTCAAAAAAAAAAAAAAAAAAAAAAAAAGGCCAAATTTAACCCAGTTAGCAAGTGAAAGCGCTGAGGCCAGAATAGAAGTTTCCATATAAAAATCCCATCACTCAGAATCCATGACCGAAACCCCGAGTTATTCACCATCAGGTCATACCTCAGGGAAATAAAACCAAACAACTTTCTAGAGAGTCTTACCTCCTCCTTCTCCAAAAAACCCTGGAGGTCATTTCCCATGAGGATGGTTAGACCATCCCGGAAAGCCCCTCCCGGAAAACGTCACCATCAGTCACAAAATTTCCAAACCCTGTCCTTGTTATAGTTGTGGGTCAGCGAGCACCACTTTCTCCCAAATGCCTCCCCATCTTCGGTACATTTGTTGTAGATAAGGCGTCTGTACCAGAAGGGAAACACGCATTTTGCGAAGTCTACAGAGAAGAGAAGCAAGCAGAATAAGAAATCTTTCTGTTCTGTACCTCCTCTTTGCCACCACACACACACACACACACACACACACGCGCACCATCCCGCTCAGCACTCTGAAATATTAGTGGGGGGTTGAGGTTCTGCCAAACGTTTTCATTTCAAGGTAATGTGATGAAGCTCTCATCAAAAGCCTCAGGGGCAGTGTGACTTCCACGTCGCCCGAGATCTCTGCACAAACCTTATTTTCGCCACGCGATCGACTGTGTGTGTGCTTCTCAGGACCCTCTGGCGGGTCTCGCCGGACCTCAGCCCCGGCGACGAAAGATCACCACTCCGAGGGGTTCGGCAGCAAGACACTCACCTTCTTCAGAGCAGTACTTCCAATATCCTTGGTAAATCTTAGTTAGGGAGCACCACTTGTGTTTCGCCTTGAACTTGATGCAGTCATGGAATATCCCGTTTTTGTAGTGGAACGGGAAGACGCACTTGCCGTCTAGAGAAAACAGACATCCTTCGTCCTTCTCTGGGGGTGTTCGTTGAGATGTTACGAAACTACTTTCGGCCTCCCCCGGTTGCCTGGAAATCAGAGCCCCTGCCAGTCCTGGTGGACGCTGTCGGCTCACGTAGGAGCAGAGCTGTTGGCTCCCCTTGCCCCGTGTGCCACTTTTCTCCCCCGTATAAACCCTGTTGGTATTTTGCTTAGCATTCGGCCCCGGTTTCAGAAGCCGATACTAAGGTTAGAAACATATATTCGAGACTTATTTTCCCTCTGTCTCTTTTCTTCACCTTCTTACACAGATACACACACATACACACACACAATGTATATAGCCAGGTTTATCTCTATCCATACTTTTATGCGTGCACATATATACATATCTCCATCCATTCATCCATCCAATATATCTATAACTATACATATTATATATGTAGGGGTACCCGTGCACAGATTTTTTGCTCCCTCCCCAAGTGAACCATACTTTATATCCATAATTTAGTTTGAGAGAGAGAGAGAGCGCGCACGCACAAGAGGAGGAGGGGCAGAGAGAAAGACAGACAGAGAATCTGAGGCAGGCTCCCGTGCTGTCAGCGCAGAGTCCAATGCGAGACTCGAACTCACAAACCGTGAGATCATGACCTGACCTGAAATCCAGAGTCGGATGCTCAACTGACTGGGCCACCCTGGGCGCCCCATAATCTGAGTTTCTAACTCAGCATATCACAAAAATCCTTTTCAACATATCCACCCCCCCCCTTTTTTTTTAAACTCCTGGCCTCCATTTAAGACAACTTCCAGAACTTTATCTAGGATTGAACTCGCCATCTTTCTTTCCTGCTTATATTCGTCCTCAGGGAATGATGGTCATTCTCTGTCCATCCGCTGACTCAAGCCAGAAATGTTATCCAATGCGTCCTTTTAAGCTTTGTAGTTTTGACTCCTTTCTAACGCCGATTCATAGTCCGTGATATGGATTTTGCCACATTTATTCAATAATTCCCTTATTCAGATCGTTTCCCCTCCGCGTATGAAGCCGAGGCAAGCATTCATATATGTAAATCCTTACGTATCGAAGCATTTGTTTCTACAGAATGGAATCCCAGAAGCAAGGTTATTAGGCTAAAGCACATATGAGTTGTTAGCATGGCCGGGTATTGGCTTCTCAAAAGGCAACAACGATTCATCTTTCCTACCAATGTGCCCTTTTACTTGGATTTTCAGTAGCAGGAGGCATCGATCCAATTTTAAAATGTTTCACTTTAAAACAGAAGATTCCCATCTTTCTTTAAAATAGACAGTGCAGTTGGGGCGCCTGGATGGCTCAGTCGGTTGAGTGTCTGACTCTTGGTTTTGGCTTAGGTCATGATCCCAGGGTCACGGGATCATCAGGCTCTGTGCTAAGCATGGAGTCGGCTTGAGATTCTCTCTCTCTCTCCCCCCCCAACTCTGCCCCTCTCCCGTGTGCTCCCCCCACTCTCAAATAAATTAAATAAATAAATAATAGATTAAAAAATAAAATAGATGGTATGGAGTTAAAGGAGCAGGATCTGAAGCCAATGAGCATCAGACAAGATTACGTATTATTATTTGATGCATTCTAGGCGGATACCATGCTATTTAGATGACTATAACTGTGGTTTAAGTATCTGATGATATGAGGTGTTTCTCCAGCACTTTTTTGTTTATGATCTCCCTAAGGATTATTGGGCATTTTTTCCCAAGTGAATTTTAAAATCAGGCATTTTCTGTTATAGTGGCAGAGATTACAGAGTAGTCCCAGTAAAATCCCAGTGAAGGTCAGAGTGACCCTCTTTCATTTTTTTCTCTCTGTTTATAAATTGCTAACAGCACATTTTATGAAAAGAGAAAAAAGAAATGTTATCAGGAAAAACCCCGCCGACTTCCCCATTTGTACAAAATTAAAAGAAAATGTACTTTAGGAGCAAAAGTCTTCTGGTCAACCTACCTTTGGCTTCTGGAAAGTGAGTTACGTTTTCTGAAAAAGAAAATTTGAGGCTGACATTTATTTCGCAGTTCTTACGTGTTCCAGTCAAGAACACGACGCAATTCTTCTGTTATTCAGAGCTCACTTCGTGTTCTTCAATGTGATTTTATCGTTCGCTTTAAGTCCTGGACATTTCTTGCTGATACAACCCCAAAATGCTCTTGGTCATTGATGTAAAATAGATTGACTTCCTTTTCCAGCAGTGTCTAGTTTGTTCTCACCAGTATAGAGAAAAACAATCAGTTAATGTATACTTATCTTGTATCCAGCCACATAGCCAGACTCTCTTATTGAAGCTAGCAATCTTTCCTAGTTTTCCTAGGGGTTCCTGTAAAGTCTACAATCATAAAGTAATTGTACTTGTTATTTTCTCTGGTTTATAGTTTATTTCCTTTACCCCACACAGTGGTAACTAGTACTGGTCACAACAGACACATCTGTGCTTTGGACAGGGGGAATGACATTCAGGTGAAGAATGTTCATTTTGGGGGCACCTGGGTGGCTCAGTCAGTCCCGTGTCTGACTCACGGTTTCTGCTCAGGTCACGATCTCACGGTTTGAGTTCGAGCCCCGCGTCGGGCTCTGTGCTGATCGCTCAGAGCCTGGAGACAGCTTCAGATTCTGTTTCTCTCTCTCTGACCCTTCTCGGCTCGTACTCTGTCTCTCTCTCTCTCTCCCACAAATAAATAAACATTAAAAATTTTTAAAAAGAAACTCTAATAAAAGAATTTTGATCGACTTACCTGTAGGTGGAGGATTGTCATCTGAAAGACACAATTGTAAGCAAATATTTATTTCACTAGATCGAGCCTTTAAAATAAAATAAAATACAAATATTTTGCTAAATTATATTCCAGTAAGGATAATCTTCTAAAGGAGACGCGTCATAATTTCAGTGGTGCTTATTTTCAGCAGTGTCATTGTGGGAGATTTTTTTTTTTTAATGTTTTATTTATTTTTGAGAGACAGAGAGACAGAGCGTGAGCAGGGGAAGGGCGGAGAGAGAGGGTGACACAGAATCCGAAGCAGGCTCCAGGCTCTGAGCTGTCAGCACAGAGCCCGACGCGGGGCTCGAACCCACAGACTGTGAGATCATGACCTGAGCTGAAGTCAGCCGCTCAACTGACTGAGCCACCCAGGCGCCCCTGTGGGAGATTTTTAATTTTTCCTTTTGCTTTAACTGTATTTTCCGAATAGTGTTAATGAACAGGAACAACAAAAACAATCTCTAAAACAAACAAACAGAAAATCAGAGGCGCCCGGGCGGCTCAGTCAGTTGAGCATCCGACCCTCGATTTTGGCTCAGGTCATAATCTCACGTTTGTGGGGTTGAGCCGTGAGTTGGGCTCTGCGCTGACAGCGTGAAGCCTGCTTGGCATTCTCTCTTTCTGTTCTCTCTGCTCCTCCCCCGCTCATTCTCTCTCTCTCTCTCTCTCTCTCAAATAAATAAAATTAAATAAGTAGGCAAAAATAAATGACTTACTTTTTCCATACCTTCCTACAAAAATAAACCACAATGTAGGAGGGAAAACATGTTTTATACCTTCACCATTCTTTTCTGTTTTATTTTATTCTATTTCTTTTTAGTACCATCTGAAAGGTACAATTTACTTATTTGTCCTCAGCTTTTAGAATAAGATCAGGGGCACCTGGGTGGCTCAGTTGGTTGAGCGTCCAACTTCGGCTCAGGTCATGATCTTGCAGTCTGTGAGTTCGAGCCCCGCATCGGGCTCTGTGCTGACGGCTCGGAGCCTGGAGCCTGCTTCGGATTCTGTGTCTCCCTCTCTCTCTGCCCCTGCCCTGCTCATGCTCTGTCTCTCTCTGTCTCAAAAATAAATAAACATTTAAAAAAAAAGAATAAGATCAAATTAGTTTTAGCAACTGTCAAAGAAAGGTCTTGGCAGTTCAAAGTCACAGGTTTCTCTCCTTACGATAATCGTTATTATTTTCTCCCTGACGAGAGGGAAGAAGGCTCGTTCAAGTTGGCAATCGATTTTCACAAACAATAGAAAGAACTTACACTTCCGCTAGAAATGGCTCCAGAATTCAAGTTTCGGAGACTCTGGTATCAGGCAAGGATTAAAATGACAAGAAATCTCATAGAAAGTGCTAAGGCATTTCACAATAAACGGATTGTCTATTGTTCACAATTGTCAACCGGCCTCTGAGATCAGAACACAGACAGGATCTCAATGGATGTGTTTTATTATTTTTTTTAATTTTATTTTTTTAATTTTTTTTTTAACATTTATTTATTATTGAGAGACAGAGCATGAGCATGGGAGGAGCAGAGAGAGAAGGAGACACAGACTCTGAAGCAGGCTCCAGGCTCTTAGCCATCAGCACAGAGCCTGACACGGGGCTTGAACTCACAAACTGCGAGACCATGACCTGAGCCGAAGTCAGATGCTCCACCGGCTGAGCCACCCAGGCGCCCCTCAATGGATGTGTTTTTGCCATCCTGTATAATGTTGTGTTGCGTTGTGTTTTGGCAACCCGCATAAAACACGAAACTTTTTCCCCCCTGGTAGCAGGAAACATGGCAAAAAGAAGGCGATGAGAAATTACTTACTTTTTCACACCTGGAAGTAGGAAGGATTCGGGTTGGAGGACACGTCCAGAGTATAAATTGACAGAGCAGAGTTGTGGCTAAAGAAATAATGCTTTCTCAGAATCTCTGGCTCCGTCGTCCCCAGATAGCTGTGTGACTTCAGGGACACGACTCAACCCCTCTGTGCCTCAGACTCTCTTCTATAAAATGGGGGCGATCATTGTGTTTACCTCACGGGGTTGTCATGAGGATCATCTGTGTTGCGCCTACCGAGCACTCGGCACACGCTTCTGCTTAACTAGAAATTCTGTCTGCCCTCCGTGGCGGGGAGGGCACGGACAGTTCTTTGGAGTCTGTGGAAACGTTTTCGTAATACAACAGGTTAAATTTTTTTTTTTTTTTAAAGTCCATATACCATTCTCACCCAGGTCCCTGGTGAGGCCGACGGGTTTTCAGGACTTAAGTTTTTTTTTTCTTTAACGTTTTATTTTATTTTTGAGACATAGAGACAGAGCGTGAGCAGGAGAAGGGCAGAGAGAGGGAGACACAGAATCCGAAGCAGGCTCCAGGCTCTGAGCCGTCAGCACAGAACCCGACGTGAGGCTCGAACTCACAGACTGTGAGATCATGACCTGAGCCGAAGTCGGCCGCTCAACCAACTGAGCCACCCAGGCGCCCCCAGGTTAAACATTTTTAAAAGGAAACCTGACCTGATCAGAGCAGCTGAGAATTATGGAGAGCCGGTGCTGGGAATGGAAAATAGCGCAGCTGCTGCGGAAAACAGTAGGGCGGTTGCTCGAAAAACTAAAAATAGAACCAGCAGGCCATCTAGCAATCCCATTTCTTTTTTTTTTTTTTTTGACGTTTATTTATTTTTGGAGAGACAGAGAGAGGCAGAGTGCGAGTGGGGGAGGGGCAGAGAGAGAGGGAGACCCAGAATCCGAAGCAGGCTCCAGGCTCCCAGCTGTCAGCACAGAGCCCGATGCGGGGCTCGAACCCACGAACCGTGAGATCATGACCTGAGCCGAAGTCGGATGGCCAACCGACTGAGCCACCTGGGCACCCCAAGACTTGGTTTTTAAAAGCCCATCGCGACGCTGGCACTTTGCTACTCACCATCATAGTCCTGACTAACCGCGCTGTGAAGCCGGCAGACCGTGAACAACAGGAACGCCACGGGTAGAACCATCCTCCTCCTCAGGGACAGCTGGTCAACCAGCTCGTCCTCAGGATTTTATAGCCCCCACCACTGCTCCTCCCTCCTTCCTCTCCTCTCCTCCTCTCTCCTCCTCCCCCTCCTTTTCTCCAGCACCCCTAGACTCCTCCTTCTCTCCTCCCCTTCCTTCTTGTAATGTCCCTTTTCCTTCTCAGCCCCCCTCCTCCTTCCTGCTCACTCTTCTTCATCTCCCCCCCACCTCTCTGCCCCGAAGCTAGAACCACCTGCCTCGCCCAGAAGGAAATGCAGAAAAAGAAATACACAAGGACTAGGAGGGTCACGACAAGGAATTTCAAGTTGTTTCCACAACCACGATCACCCAGGACCCGGAAGCAGTAGAGACTGATCCATGCCTTGGACCTTACATGGTTCTCGCACGGGTCTTTGAAAGCCAGGCCCGAGGACTCCACTGGAGAGGCCCAGGGAGGCTGCTTGGAGACGCAGATTTGCTCCCACATACAAGCATCCCTGTGCATGCTCCGTGAGCCTTTGGTGCGGGCCTCTGCTCTCTGGAGGCCCACAACGATCTACCCAATGGGCCGCAGGTGGCTTTGTAATTCCGAGCAATGAGCAATGCCACGTGTATGGGTCCCCGGCAGTGCAGAGCTCTGAAAAGACTGAATTCTGAAGCACACTCGCTGGTAATCTTTGTTAATATCCTTTAAAAAAATGTTTATTAATTTCGGAGAGAGAGAATGAACAGAGGAAGGGCACAGAGAGAGGGAGACAGAGCGTCCCAAGCAAGCTCCATGCTGTCAGCACAGAGCCCGACGAGGGGCTTGAACTCATGAACCGTGAGATCATGACTTGAGCTGAAACCAAAGAGTTGGATGCTTAACCGACTGAGCCACCCGGGCACCCCCGAAAGTTCTTACTAACTAATTTTTTTTTATACAAAACTAATGGCTTTCCCAAAGCTATTTACTTTTGCTTAACAAATCGGACATGTAGTCTCACTGACATAATTTCTACCTACAAAACACATAACACCTGTTTGCCTCATTAGGTCTAGAAGGTATACTCAAAGGTAAATGTTAACAGGGGCACCTGGGTGGTTCAATCGGTTAAGCTTCCAACTCTTGATTTCGGCTCAGGTGTTCATCTCACAGTCCGTGGGTTCAAGCCCTGTGTCAGGCTCTGTTCTGGCAGCTTGGAAACCGCTTGGGATTCTTTCTCTCTCTCTCTCTCCCTCTCTCTCTCTCCCCTACCCCTCTCATGTTCTCTCTCAAAATAAATAAATAAACTTAAAAATTAAAAAATTAAAAATAAATAAACTTAAAAACATAAATACACTTAAAATTTAAAAAAATATTAACTTTAAAAAAGAATCTGGGGGCGCCTGGGTGGCTCAATCTGTCTGACTTCGGCTCAGGGCATGATCTCACAGTTCGTGAGTTCGAGCCCCACTTTGGGCTTGCCGCTCTCAGCACATAGCCCAACTTCATTCTTCTGTCCCCGCCTCTCTGTCCCTCCTCTGCTCGCGTCCTCTCTCTCTCAAAAATAAATAAAACAGCATTAAAAGAGGCGAGATCTCATGTTGAGTGTTCTTACACACAAAACAAACACAAACACAAAAACAAACAGAGAGAGACAAGGAGCTTTCGGAGGTGATGGACATGTTATGACCCTGATTGTTGTGATGGTTTCACCGGTGTATGCCTGTCTCCAAGCTCGTAACCGCACAGCAAATGTGTCCGATTCTACCTCAATAAAGCTCAATAAATACAAATGCCAGTAGGTCTGGGCTGGAGCCCCGGGAGTCTGTATTCTTAAAAGCTCTCTAGTGATTCCAATATATATTCCTAGTTTCAAATAAATAGGTTGAGGGGCGCCCGGGTGGCTCAATCGGTTGAGAGTCCGACTCTTGATTTTGGCTCCGGTCATGATCCCAGGTTTGTGGGATCGAGCGCTGTGTCAGGCTCCATGCTGAGCACGGGGCCTGCTTAAGATTCTCTCCCTCTGCCCCTTCCCCCCTCACCCATGCACGTGCTGTCTTTCGAAAAAAATAAAAATAAAAAAAAAATAAGGAGCGGTTGAGAGAGAAAGAGAGGCAGGCTGATGGACTAAGAGAAAAAGAAGAAGAGGAGGGGCAGAGACGTAGGCTCATATCTGTGGACACACACGTACACACACATGCACATGAGTGTATACATATGTATACGTATATAGTGAGACCTTCAAGTTCAAGTTAGAATGACACAGAGAGACTGAACAAAACCCAGAGACCCAGAGAGATAAAGAAGAGGAAAAAGCAGATGGGGTGGAAAGAAAAAGGGAGAGAGGGAAGAAAGATGGTATAAGAGGCTGAGAGAGAGTGGATCTCCGAGACGCAGAGACAGAAGGACAGGTGGAGACAGAGACAGGAACTAGAGGATGAGAATGCGGCTCCCATGTCAGGAAACGAAGACCGCAAAGCCTCTGATCCGGAAAACCCCCAAACCTGTGAAATGAGAAACTGGCACTAGTCTCAGCTGCTCCAAGTCCCAGTGTCCCCACCTGCTCGCTCTATGGCTTTTGGCAAGTCCCTAAGCACATGCGTGCCTCCGTTTCCTCATCCGTAAAACCAACGCGTCCCACCCGTGATCAACTGTAATATTTGGTGAGTCTCTATGGCGCCAATCCTGAAAGATACCAAGACAGGACTGTGGACTTCTTTTAGAGGCTCCTGGGTGGCTCAGTCGGTTGTGTGACTGACTTCAGTTCAGGGGGCGATCTCACAGTTCGTGAGTTCAAGCCCCGCGTGAGACTCTTGTGCTGACAGCTCAGAGCCTGGAGCCTGCTTTGGATTCTGTGTCTCCCTCTCTTTCTGCCTCTCCTCTGCTTGCTCGAAAATAAATAAACATTAAAATAAATAAAAAATGAATACGTAAACTCTTTAATGAGGAAAGAGTAGACGATGTGTTTCCGAGAGCTGGTGGCTTCAATTCTCCCACGCTTCCTTTCTCACTGGAAAATTCTAGGGCTCTTGGTCTTTCGTTATTCAGGTAAGACCTGTCCACTTCCTTGTAGCCTCATATCCAGAAGCACTTGCTCCCCCGTTCATTAATATTCTTGCCCATGACCCCAGCTCCTCCCCTGCAAGATCCCATTAATAACACAAGATTGAATTTTATGGGCCTCGTGGATATGCATGAGCTCGCCCTGAGCTCATCATTATCCATGTGGCTATTTCTTCCAAACTGATCTGATTGTAATCACTTCCAGTAAACCCTCTTTCGGGGAGCTGCCGTGTCTTCTTACAGACAGGTCGGGGCCAAAACGGTCGGGCCAGTCGCCAAATAATCCAGAGATTTGGTGAGCAGAACCTTAAAGAGGGCTCGTGGAGACAGCTAAGGCCAAGAAGGACTCTCTCAAAGGTACGCCTCAACCGAGAAACGCGGGAGGGGTGTGAGAGGCGGGACCTGGGGGCCCCCACAGCGAGGAGGGAGGGTTTAGAGCGGCACTGTCCTCTGGAGGAAATAGAACGTGAGCCACAAATATCATTGTAAGTTTCAGAGCAGCCACATTTAAAAAACAAAAAGTAAGAACAGGCGCAGTGTATTTTAATAAGGTATTTCGTTGAATCAGGATAGCCAAAATATTATCATTTCGCATCTGATCAACACACAAAATATTTCATGAGACTTTCACATACTTTGCTTTTTCAAACTTCGTCTTCAGAGCCCAGTTTAAGTGTTTTACGTGGATAACCTGGGGCCATGAGAGCTTGTCACCTTTCTGGGGCTCAAGAGCCACAGCGGCTGGTGGCCGCCATACTGGAAAGTGTGGTTCTGGAGCTCTGTGGAAGAAAGGCCAGGGAAAGTGGGGGCAGGAGGCTGTGGGGGCAGATTCCTTTCTCTGTAGAAACTCGAAGGGGTGGGTGAGGCCAGACTGTATGACCAATGCAATGCCTGTACCCCAAGTTTGGGGGAAAGGAGATGGCAGAAAAGAGAACTAGTCTAGACAAACTGCCTATTAAGTTCCTGATCGTCAACTACTATCTTCATGGT
>PITB01030623.1:0-16698 GCA_004024585.1 Paradoxurus hermaphroditus
CAGTCCCGGCACCTCCAGAGCCTGGGCCCACAGCCCTCCCATGGCTCGGCCCTCCCGGACAGCCCCAGAGGGAAACGTGGGCCTGAAAGGGGGAACGGCATTATTTCGTTAGAAGGCACTGGAGGCTGGCGTGTAGTATCACGTTTTGTATTTCTGAACTCATTTCCAAATGTACCTTTTCAATGCCTCACTGCAAAGAACGACCACGGACGGAAGCGCAACGTAACGCGACGGCCCGGCACGGCTCCGAGGTACCCGGGGTGCCGGCCCCGGGCTGGGCGCGCAGGCCGCCGGGGTCCTGTTTGAGGCGTGAGCTGCGGGGGTGTGTGAAGAGCCTGAAGCAGAAGTGCGGGTCGGCGCGAGGTAGCTGTCGTTCGCCCTGTTACAGATAGGGAAACCGAGGCAGCGATGGGACCTGGCCTAGACGAGGCTGGTCGGGCAGAGCCAGGACGTGGCCCCAAGGCCAACCGGTTCCGTGCGCCACCCCCCCCCCCACTCCATTCGCACCTGGCAGAGGGGCTGGAGGCCCGGGACCGTCCCCTGCTCGCTCCTGAGCCCCCGTTGTGCGTCCTCGGCGGCCTCGCCCCTGGCATTGAGGCCGGGAAGCCTTGACGCGAAGGAATCCCGACTGTCCTCCAAGCCTCTGTGGCTACCACGTCACCCTTCCTGTCCGCCAGCGCGCTCGACCTGGGTGCCCTACGGGAGGCCCATCGGCTGCCCGGATTCAGCAGCTGGCGCCCCAGCCCGAGGCTCCCCCGTGGGGTTCCCGGCAGCCCACGGCATCGGACCTGCGTGGTGCATCGCCCGCCCCGCCGAGGGCCCTCGGGCCCGGGCTCCTGCCCCCTGGTCAGCTGCGGCTGTCCCACCGCGAGCCGGCTCTGTGCGAAGGGCGCCCCGAGACGCAGGGCACCCGAGACGTGGCACCAAGGTCCCTGCTGTACCATCCGGCGTCCACGTACAGCTTGCAGAAGAGCACAGGAAATAAAGTCATCGCTGTGCGCACCAACCGGCGCCCTGTGCGCGCCGTGTGCCAGCTGCCGGCAGCGCCGGGCAGGCCCGCGGCCTCTGCCCACGGCCCTGCTGTTCGCTAGCAGCCGAGCGAGTGGCTGGGATGTGTGCGGTTGAAGCACACGCCTCCTGGGCGCCCGCAGCCCGGAAGCGAGCCCCGCCTCCTATGTGGGGCCCACCGGGAGAGCCGGGGGGCCGGGACCCTGAAGGACGGACGCTCACAGAGGGCGTGGCTCCCGGAGCCAGAGATGCTGCCCAGTTTTCCAGAGGGGCCTTCTCGGCCGGCGCCGGGGACACTCGCCGGCCAGCTCGGTGGAGGGGAAGCCACACCACCGGCTCCCGGGCTCCCACGCCGGTTCAACAGGACTCTTCGCCTAGTTCCTCCAAGGTGCCCGGGGAGCCCCACGCGCCCGGCTGTGGCTCCGGAGGGCCAACGACCCCGGGGAGCACGCAGCCGTTTGCGAGGGGCGTGGGCGGCGGCGCCTCCTCCGAGTCCTTGGAACTCGCGAGCTTGACGACGTCCGTCCTCGAGGAGCACTTGTTCCACTCCCTGTGGATTCGGGACACTTCCTGCCACGAGCAGTCCGTGGCCAGCACGTAGATGACGGGGTCGGCCACGCTGTTCACCGTGGACAGGCACAGGAACACCGCGGAGACCGTGTACAGTCTGGTTTCGAAGGCGCACATGGAGGCCCAGTCTCCCTTGTAGTAGGAAAAGGCGACGGCTTTGGCGAGGAGCACCAGGTGGTAGGGTGCGAAGCAGACCAGGAAGATGGTCACCACCGCCACGGCCAGGCGCTTCACCTTGGCCTTCTGGGCGGCGCTCAGGCCCGCGCTCAGCTCGATGCTCCTGACGATCCGCCGGTTGGTGAACGCGATGATGGAGAGGGGGACGGCGAACCCCACAGCGAAGCGGGCGTAGCAGTAGCCGGCGATCCTGGCGTCGGCCGGCAGCGTCTCGAAGCAGGTCGTTCTCTCCTCCATCTGAAACACCGGGTAGTGAACGAGGCCGACGGCCAGGAAGACGGACACGGAGACGAGGACGGCGGTCCGCTGGTGGCGGCGGCCCCGGGTCTCCAGGGCGTACACCACGGCCGCGAAGCGGTCGCAGGAGACGCAGCACAGAAGCAGGATGCTGATGTACAGGTTGCAGAAGAAGATGTAGCCCGTCAGCTTGCAGCCCCACGGGCCCAGCGTCCAGCGGTGCCCGTTCTGGATGTACACGAGCCAGAGGGGCAGGGTGCCGATGTAGAGCAGCTCGCAGAGCGCCAGGCACAGCAGGTAGACCGCCAGCACGTTGCCCTGCCGCGCCTGGAGCAGCGTCAGCCACGCCGTCAGGCAGTTGGCCGGGAAGCCCAGCGTGCACACCGCGCTGTAGGCCGCCACCAGGAACACTCTGCTGTCCTCGAAGGACGGGTTACAGGAGCCCAGAAACAGGGTCGTCGAGACAGGGCTGCTCACGGGGGTGTCGTTCCCTGCGGGACAGAGACAAGCGTGAGGACGGGAATCCCCGGGAACCAGAAAACACAGGGTTCACGCTCACGCCAGACTAGAAGCACAGGTGTTGAAATTTTCTTAAAATGACCTCAGGTCTCTGGTCTCCAACCTGATGGCGTCACAGTCTGCAGGCTGTGGGATACCGAGTCCTTGAAACTCCCAGAGGTCATTTCTCAGAGGGTTGCTTGTGTGCTTGAGAACAGAGTGTATTCTTTTCTTTCTAATTTTTTTTTTTAGTGTTTATTTTTGAGACAGAGAGAGAGACAGAGTATGAGCAGGGGAGGGGCAGAGAGAGGGAGACACAGAATCCGAAGCAGGCTCCAGGCTCCGAGCTGTCAGCACAGAGCCCTACTCAAGGCTTGAATTCACAAACCACGAGATCATGACCCAAGCAAAGTTGGATGCTTAACTGACTGACCCACCCAGGTGCCCCCAAAGGTGTATTCTTTAATTGCTGAGTGAGTGTTCTTCTGTGCACATTTTCAACAGAGTCTGGGTGCCACCCCCCCAACCTTCCCTAGCGGCTCTCATGCTTTGACCCCCACCCCTGCCCCCGGCTTGGCCACAGCACCATCTTGCCTACTTCAACCATCAGTTATGGAGAAAAATGATTTACCAACCCTGTCGTGATGGGGGATTCGTGTACTTCTCCTTGTAGTTCTCTCAACGTTTGCTTTATATGTTCTAGGCCGTTGTTAATTGGTGCGTTTGAGTTAAAAACAGTTCTGATTTCCTGATGAATCGACCCCTGTATCATTATGTCGTGATGCTCTTTATCTCTGTGGTAGGCAGAATCACCCCCCACCCCCGCCAAAGACGTGCACATCCTGACCCCAGAACCTGTGAATCTAGCAGCTTGATTGTCTTATGTGCAACTCTGGTTCCGTGGCCAAAGGGAGCTAAGGTTGCAGATGGAACCAAGTTTGTGAGTTGGCTGACAGTAGGAAAAGAGGGAGACTGCCATGGGGCCGGCTGGACGCAGCCGCAGGATCCCGGGATGCAGAAGAGGGAGGAAGACGGGGGCTGCAATGGCCACTGGCCATTCTGAAGAGGGAGGAAAGGGCTGTCAGCCCAGGGACGCAGACGGCCTTTGGGAGCCGGACACGCAAGGAAACAGCTTCTCCCCAAGCGTCTCCAGAAGGAACACAGCTTGTGACACCCTGATTTTAGCTCATTTCTCACTTGTCGCCCCCAGAACAATGAAGATAATCAATTGGCATGTGTAAGCCTCTATGTTTGTAGTGATTTGTAACACAACCACAGGGAGGTGGTATCATTCCTAATAATGCTTTCAATACAAAGCCCTTCATTTAGTTCTTAATATAAAAATAGCAGCTCTCTTTCGATTACTATCCATTTGGTTTTTTTCCCCCAACCTTCTACTTCCAAACCGCATCCTTAGGTTTTGGATGTGGCGCCCGAGGCTGGAGTCAGACATCTGACCCTTGTCACTGACCGCGGCCCCTTTACGCCCGTGACGTCCCTGATACGGTCTCGTTGGTTTTCTCCACCGTATTTTGTGCTCTTTCGTCTGCTTTTTCTGTTTGCTTCTATTCCCCTTTTGTCTTTTGTTATAGGCTGAGCTGTGTCCCCCCAAAAAGACACGGGGAGCCCTGACCCCCAGAACCTTAGAACATGGCTGTATTTGGGGCCCGTCTTTGCAGAGGTGGCCGGGACAAGATGAGACCATTTGGGTGGGCCCCGATCCCCTGGGACCGTGTTCTTATTAAGTGGGGACATTTGCACCCAGGGACACATGCGGGAGGACAGCGTGGGGACACAGGGAGATGGCCGCCCTCTACAAGCTGGGACAGACTCTCCCTTCCCGCCAAGCAAGCAAACACATTTTCTGGATTTGTTTGGTTCTTAAACTCTTATTTCCCGCCTCTACTCGTTTGGAAGTTATTATCAAGTCTATTTTCGGTCTTTCAGAGGCCACCCTGGAAACTTATGTGTGTCTCTGTAGTGTCTGGAGCTGCTCAGAGCCGCACCCTCCTGGGCGTGATGGCCCGGGGCCCCGGGCTCTATCGCTCTGGCGACCGACCCGCCGCCGTGCCATTCCCGCCGGGGTTCCAATGGTGCGGGGGCTCCTATGTTTTAGCCTCACACGTTGGCCTTGTCATCTGCCCTGTGCGACGAGCCACGCGGTGGCAGGGCTCCTGCCGGCTCCCCTGCCTGCCCTGGGCCGCCACCCCCCGCCCCGAGAGCCCCCCTCCTGTCCCGGGACGTCCTCTGCCGGAGCCGGAGCCGAGGCCAGGAGCCGGCCGGCGCGAGCCCCCTCGGGACCGTCTGAGACGCCCTCTTCAGCCAGGGCCCGCTGCGGCTTGGGCATGTGATGCCCTGGCCTCTGGCCTCTGGCCTCCAGGGCTGGGAGCAGTCCCCCGTCGGTCTGGCTGTCCTGGCTTCGGACCTGCTGAATCCGGGAACGTGTCAGTCCCACTGCTGTGCACGGTCCCTGGGTTTCACCCTCGGGGCTCTGCTCGGCTGTGTCAGACACGCAGGCTTCTCGTCCCACCACCAGGCTCCTCCACCTCGGTCCCCTTGTGCCGTGCCATCCGGGGAGCCTGCTGGCGCCCAGTCCGGCTACAGGGTAGGAGCCCCTTCATTGTGTCCAACTCACCCAACAGATACAGCATCCATTTCTGGAAGCTCCATCTGGCTCCTTTCCAAGCCTGTCCGGATGGCCTCTGGTTCAGTCCTCACCCTGCGTGCTGCCAGTGTCCCCCTGTCGCACCCGCGAGGCTGTCCCAGCAGCTGGCACCGAAGACCCAGGGGTCTGACCCCAAGGCGCCAGCCCTCTGGCCCCTGCCCACGCGCCACAGCCCTGCTCCCTTGAAGGCGGGCTATGGTTCTGAGCCCACGTTCGGTGGGTGTTACCCGTGGGCGTCACCTGAGTGGAAGGCGTGGACTTGCTGCCACTGGTCACCTGGGACCCCCGCCCGAGCTCTGGCGGCCAGCGGGCAGGGGCCCTTGGATTCACTCCGGCCCTCACACCGGGGCAGGCCTGTGGGGTCCCGTATGCAGGCGACCCCTTTCAAGCCCCACGCCCACTCCCACAGGAGAGCCGCGGCTCGCCTGCCGTCCCTGTCAATTAGGAAGGGGACGGCAGTGACTCAGGGCATAAACATAAAGTGAGCCCTGTGCCTCTGAGGCCTGCGAATGTCCCTGTGCTGATCCTCACTGAGATTCAGCAACAGGGGACAGTCACCACTATACGGCGTCACGTGAAGTCCAAGATCCAGAGACGCTCAGGGCTCTGGAGTTCCGGGGACCCCAGGGCCCCAGGATGGAAGGGACCGAGTCAGTGCACAGCCTGGGACACCCACCGGCCAGCACCCGTTCACCTCCTCCCCTCGCCCCTGCTCTGGATTTTCCTTCCCCTCGAGAGCTCAGACAAGCCGCTCGGGGCTCGGCCGATGTGCGACCCAGCCTTCCAGGTGCTCCGCAGCGGGAGCATGTTGAGACTGGCCGGGGGCCACCACGTGGGAAGTGGGGGCCCCAGGGGAGCGCTCCCTCTTGTCCCTTCACACGCGGCTGGGAAGACGCCGACACGGAGGCTCCCGCAGCGGCCCCCTGTGACGGAGGACCTGGAGCAAGGTGTGACCCGATGCCCGCCTTCGAGTCACCACCCCGTCCAACAGCAAGAAACCAGCGAGAACAGCCCTGGTCCGGCTCCCGCTGCCAGCGCCCGAGGTGGGTCCTCGCCTGCCCTCCCTCGCCGGTGCTCCAGAGGGGCCGGCCGCATGGCGGGCGGGTGGGTGAGTCGCAGGGACAAAGTGTGCCGTGAGGGGCGAGCCCCCAGCTCTAAGCGGCAGGGACGCTGCGGTGACGCACGCCCTCTCTGGGGACCCGCCGTGGGGAAGGAAGCTGCCGCGTCCCAGGCGCCTCCCTCTCCTGCCCAGCCTGCTCTCCCGGGCCCCTCTGACCGCCCGACCTGCACCCAGAGCCAGCCTGGACCCTGTCCTCCCTCCCCGGCCTCCTCTGGGACCTGTCATGGAAACGAACCTTCCTGGTGACACACGCTTACCAGAGCCCGTGCCCCGGCCTTGCCTTTCAGTTCCTCAGGGGACGGCGGGGATGATTGCAAAACTGACACCCTGTCCCTGTTCAACCCCAAGTCCCCTCGGCTCCCGCAGCACCTGCAGCCCGTTCCGCTCAGTCCCTGGGAGTCGACCCCTCTGGGGCCCCCGCAGGAGTGGGGTCACACAGGGCTCCTGTGTCTAGGACTGGCTTCCCTCACGCGCTTCAGGCCCCCAAGGCCCGTGCCGGCCGCAGCCAGTGTCTGCACGCCCTTCCCTGGGAAGCCTGGGCCACACGCACTTTCCCCTTCCTCGGTCGATGGAGGCCTGGCTCGCTTCCACTTTCCGCCCCCGGGAGGGACCGGAGGGACCGCGCCGCCGCGACCTTGGGCGTGCGAACGTCACTTCGACGCCCGGCTTTCACTTCTTTTGTGAAAATACCCGTAGGTGGGATTGCACATCGCGCGGCAGTTCTGCTTTTGACTCTCTGAGGAACCGCCGGACGGGCCGCGCAGCAGCTCCGCCATCCCACGCTCCCGGACGGCGCGCGGGCTCCAGCGTCTCCGCATCCTCGCCAGCACTTGGGGTTTTGTTTTCCCGCCTCCCCGCCCCTCCCCGCCTTCCTAAGGCCCCGGACAGCACGGCCGCCCCCGCTTGCGGGCGAGGGTCTGAGGCGCGGGGGCGTGAGCACCGTCAGGCTCCCCCTCCCCCGGCAGGTGCGCACGAGGGCCCCTGACCTCCCGGGAGAAGGACAGGAGACAGGTGACAGGCGACAGGCTCCTGTGGGCATCTGTGACAGCTCTGGCGTTGGGCACCCGGCCAGAGGAGGGCATGGCGGAGACCCTCGTCCCCGCAGTCCCGCTCCTGGTTTTCCTGGCACTTCAAGAGTTAAGAAGCAGATGCTTCCCCGTGTCCTGACGGAGACCCTCAACCTTTATTAGTGTTTCCGAGACACTTTTTATCTCACTAAGTCTGCTTTCGCATGCTACGCTTTGAAGCAATTGTCCCCATTTTGAGGTGAAGTGCGTGGTAGAAGTTCTGCAGGCTCCTCCTGAATGTTTGAAGCCGAAGGGGACGTAAGGGCTCTCACCTGGCATCCTTGACCGCTCCAATTTCAGGGACGCTCCAACATGCACTCCGAGGTCTAGTACATGGCGTATGTCTTGTCGATCCTACTGAGAAGTTCGCTCCAACAGTTTAAAATGACCTGGACAAAAAGCAGGTGAAACGGCTTTAGGAAAATCAGATTCGCTCTCAAATTAAGTCATTCGACAGATGATTGAATGCTTAGTGAGCGTTTATTGTGTGCCACATCTTGTATTTATCCTATAGGCTATCACAGTGGATCCTCGATATATAAAGAACATCTAAAAATCAATAAATACAGGAAGCTTCAGAGCCAATGGGTAGATAATTTAGAAAAGAAATAACAAACAGCTCCTAAAAATCCAAAAAGTGCTCAACCCTACTTGTCATCAAAGAGATGTGAACATAAACATCAAAATGACAGTCTTCTGCCTATCGGGTTGGCAAAAATAAAGAACTTCGATCCTTAGTGTTGGCGAAAGCGTGAGGAAGCGGCTGTCCTCACCGCGTGGATGGGAGCACAAACTGGCATAAATTTTCCTGAGCACGATTTTGCAACATGCTTCCAGCAGTCTTCGATGCGCTTAACTTTTTGATCACGTAAAACCCTTCCTAGGACTGTCCCTGGTGAGATAATTACCGAACATGTGGAGGGCATGTGACTTAGCAGCATGTCACAGCACCTCGCCCCATCTGGAAAGGGCCAGGACCCCCAGGAGAGTGCTCGCGATGCCTGCGGGGCACGGAGCGTGGGCGGGTCTGAAGCGGCTGCCGGCCCTGGCAGGGGGAGGACAGCGTCCAGGACACCTTGGCTTGCCACTTCCTTCCTTAACCAGAGGCGCCCTTAACCACCAGAGAGGGTCTGGGAGAAGGCGGGGGGCTCCAATCCACGCCCCATGGCGTGCAGGGTGCACCCGGAGCCCCGGGTGCCCCGAGAGGCAGCCCCATGCATCTCCATCCTGCAGAGGCAGAGGCTGGGGGCTGGCCGCCTCTCCAGCGGGCAGGGGTCACGGGAAGCCAGGTGATTGCCTGAAGCTACAGAAGGAAGTGCCTGGGAGTTGACAAAGATGAGTCTAGAAAGTCGTTTCCCAAGTGACGGTCACCTTCTGAGGCTGACGTCCACGCTGGCAGGCGTGGGTCTGGAGGCTCACAGGGCCTTGCCCCTCCCACCACCAGCTCTCGGGTCAGCCCGCTGCACGTTGGGAAGCGGGGCCACCCTGGGGGGTCTCTGACAGGTCTGGAGCTTGTTCTAGAAGGCCCTGCCCTCAAAGGAGACGTCCAAGGCGCTCCCGGCTCTGACCCAGCAGGGCCTGCGTGGTGCAAACCCCCAGAACGGAGACCCAGCCCTCCAGGGGTGAGGGGGTGAGCCCGATGAAGGGGGGCCCCCGGAGGAGCAGCTGGCCCCCGGGGAGCCACTCGACGCCGCTGCGCCCCGGGAGCGCGGGCGGGACCCGAACCGGCAGCCTCGGCCCGGCCTGCTTCCCCCATCACCACCCGGAGCGGACCAGCGCCTGCGGCAGGGCCCTGGGCTCGGCTGCCTTCTCGAGAACTCTCGAGGACTCTGGAAGCTGTGAGGGCGAGCCCTTCCCGGGGGCTGCACTGCCAGGCCTCCCCGATGCACGCAGGAGGGGAGGGGTGGCGTCTCTCATAGCTGCTTCTGCAAACGCCGGAGGAAGTGGTGGCCCAACCGAAAATTCGCGCACTCCTCTGAAGTGGGGCCCCCGGGGGGCCGCACCCGGAGAGCTCAGTGCGGGGCGAGCGGGGTCCCGGGGCAGTGTGCTCGTGTGGCCCGTGGGCACCGGGTGCTCAGGTCCAGGTCTGGGGCCACGTCCCTGACCGTCAGGCACCGACAGTGCGGCCCGTCCCCCAGAAGCCCACCTTCCCCCTCGGTCTGTCCTGCCCCCGCCCACGGGCGTCCCAGGGTCTTCCTGGACCTCGTGGCCCCGTCTCCTGTCATCCCCTGCTCGCCACCCCTACTGCCACTACTTTCTGCCGCTTTCCTGTGTTCCCCCCCATCCCCCCGCCCCGCCCTGCCCCTGGAGGTGAGCACGGCCAGGGCTGGCCACGCCCCACTCCTGCCCAGCCTCGGGGGGCCCCTGCATGATCCTGTGGCCGGGACACGGGGCAGCCCAGGCCTGGGGCGGGGGTGGGGGCGCTGGCCGCAGCATCTAGCACGGCCAGGGTGGCAGTGGCTGTCCCCTCTCCGCGTCCTCACCCCGCCCACCCCAGAGCACCCTGGCTCTTCCCGCAGGGCCGGATGTTAAGTGGGGGCCGAGAGCTGCGGGGACTGGCTCCCTGTGTCCCTCCCCCCGCGGCTCACGCTGGCCCTGCCGGACACGCGCGGGGGCCCGTTCTCTCCCACAGCCACTGCACGCGCCGGCAGCCGTGGGGCCCCACAGAGGCGGGTCTCGCTGTGGGGCAGGAGGAGGAACAGACCCCGTGGGACGGCCCGGTGCGGGTCCCAGGCCTGACTCAGCGGCTGGCCGCTCCCAGCCCAAGGACACAGGGAAGGGACAGACGGCCATGCCTGGAATGCCAGCCTGGGCTTCTTGGCCTTGGGGGCAGGGCCTCTGTCTTGGTCTGTTCTCTCGGGGAGCTACGACAGCCACACAGCGGTGGGCAGGTGGACCCAGGTCAGCCCGAAGCCTCTTTCCACCTGTCCCTGGGCCCCTGTCACCCTGGGCTCGACCCTGCGCCTCGACACCCCCAGGGGCCCACGAGCCCCACCCCGCCCCCCAGACTCGGGCTCTCCAGCCCCCTCGCGGCTCCTTCTGGGCTCCGGGCGCCCTCGCCGCCCGCACTGGGCCGTCGTTTCCAACACGACCTTGCCGGAGGAGCCGTTTCCCAAGCGAGCGGCCACGCGTGCTGTGCGCAGCCCGTCTCCCCGGCTTCTCAAAACATGCTCTTCAGCTCTGACCACGTGACTTCAAACAGACCCAAAAGCCCGGCCAAGGACGCATGCTGCGTTCGCCCCGCCCTGACTCCCCCCCATCCTCGGGGCCACCGTAACCTCCGAGGCCGTTTCACCACTGCGGGACGCTCCGGGTCCTTCCGAGTTTCCCAGGTCCTCACGCCCCACCCTCGACTTCATTTCTGTGTCCACATTCGGAATTTCTGCGCTGTCGGCCCTAATGGCGTGTGGGCCACGTGCACTTCCCACGCCGGGGGGCCACGCTGCTATATCTTCCCCTTTCGATAGAGTCTTTTTGAGTAGGTTCTGCAGCCCAGCGTGGGGCTCGAACTCACGACCCCGAGATTAAGAGTCAAGTGCTCTGCGGGCTGAGCCGGCCAGGCGGCCCCTCCCAATAGATGTTAAATGCGCAGCTTAAAAATTCATTTGCAAGGGCGCGCGCTGGCTCAGTCCATAGAACGTGGGACTCTTCATCTCGGGGCTGTGAGTTTCCTTAAAAATACTTTTTAAAATTCATTTCGTGTCCTTGGTAACAAGCTTGATGCCCCCCCCACCCATCCCTCTCTATTGTGTGCCCCTCTGCCCCAGGTGACTGTGCCTGCCCCCTCCGCCTGGCGGGTCCCCCAAAACCCTCCCCTCCCCTCCCTGGGCACACACATACCCGGGAGAACAGTGCCGGCTCCCGCCCGGTCCTCGGCCGGCGCTAACACCCGCCGGCCCGCGCCCGGCACCGCACGGCGTCAGGAGAGGCCCCGGGACCCGGCCCCGCGTCCAGGCTGACCGTCGCCCCAGCGGAGACCCCACTGTCCTGCCTGTCGCCCCTCATGCCCACGTGGCCCGGGCAGCCCCCGGAGGCCAGGGAGCCAGGTGCTTTGTGCATCACCCAGCAAACACCCCGAGAACCAGCCACGGCCCCATGGCGCCCAGGAAGTGTCTCTCTCCCCCCAGATGAACCCACGCCTGAGCTCCAGCTGGCCGGCCCCTGGACTGGCGACCGCCGCGAGAACTGGGAAGAGCGAAGTGAAGGCCGCCAGGTGAAGACCCTTGACCAAGCCCCACCTTCGGGCCGACAAAGCTCCTCAGCCTCCCACCTGTCAGGGCGCCCCCCGGCCGACGGCTCCGCAGCACACGGGGCCCGTGACTTACTCTGGGAGGCAGACTGCGACCTCGGCTGGGAACTTTCAGGAAGCAGGGGTCCAGGCGCTCTCTCTCAAACTCTCCTAAGCGCGGACAGGCGAGCCCGGGATGGCAGCGGGGGCTGGGGTGTCATCGCCCGGCGCCTTGAACTCTCCCGGAGGGAGACGCGGGGAAGCGGCCCAGACCCGCTCTCCTCGTGGCTCGTGGCTGTGACAATATCCGGACTCGGGCCGCACGCTCCACGTCCGCTCAGGACCTTCCCAGCTGGCTCAGCCCTCGAGGGAGCAGGACTGACAGCTCCTGCCCTAGCGCCCGGCCCGCCCCCCTCCACCCCCCTCTCCGGCATTTCTCAAGGTGGCCTCCCCGCTCACTTCCCGTGCTGGGGCGGGGCTCCCCCGAGGAGAGGGGCCCACGCGGTGTGTCCTCGGCTCTGCCTCTGGGGCCCCAGCGCTGAGCCCAGCTGGGCGCCGTGGCCTTTGCCGGTGGGATCCTCTGTGAGGGGCCGCACGGGTTCCCTGGGACCCAGCGCCCTGCTCCAGCCCGGCTGCCGGTCCCTCCGTCTGGCTTCCAGGACCCGGGGCTGAAACACGTGCCATCCAAACACCGCCCTGCTTTCCTCGTGAAGTGCGGGGGCTTCAGGCGACCACCACTTCGCCCACCGCCACGGCCCGACTCGTCCTGACTCTCCCGTCCCGGGGGGGCAGGGGTGGGCCCCCCAGCGCTTCCGGGGTGACCGTCCCCAGCTCTGCAGCAGGGACAGTAGATGGTGGTGGGTGGAAGGCAGCTGCTCCCCGGGCACGTTCAGGCCGGGAGGACCCCTGGGGAGGGTGCACCCCCACAACGCACTTCCTCTAAGAGACTTCGGGGCACAGCCTGCCCCAGGCTGCAGGCCCGGGCTGTGGTCTCGCTGGTGTGAGTGGCTGCTGGGTACCTAGGAAGCTGGGCATGGAGCACGCGCAGGTCTGAGCACAGGGCTCACCTCAGCCTTCCAGAAACGCTGCCCTGGGGCCTGGCCCGCGAGCACCGCGCGCCTCCCCAGGGCTCAGGTGGGGGGCGGCCCTCCCCAGAGCGGCATCGGCGGGTGGAGCTGAGGCTCGGCGGCCTGAGACCCAGCGCCAGAGCCCTGGGGATGCATGGGAGGTCGGGCCTCAGCAGGGGCTCAGCCCGCGTCGGGCCTGGAGCGCGAGGGATGGCAGGGTCCGTGGGGTCTCCGCGGAAGGGTCCGCGTCTCCCAGGGCTCCCCGCACGCACGCCCAAGCGTCGCTGCAACCCGCATGCTCTCTGTGCCGTGGTGGGTAGGTCGGGATGGCAGCCGGTTCCAGTTAGATCACCGAGTCCGCCACCCCAAGGCTCGCGCGGCCTCTCCCGGAGCGCGGATTCCCGACCAGGGAAGGACGCGTGTGGCGGGAGGAGGGTCTCAGGGGAGGACGGGGCTGCGGAGGACCGGCTCTCCTGGCCTAGGGGTCTGCGGCCTATCCCGAGGGCCGGCTTTCTTCCAGGTGGGGGAAAGGGGCTGTGGCCACCGGCCCGTGCCCCGGGGGTCACCTGCTTCCTGACCCCTGCTGGGACGGCGTCTGTGGAACCCGGAAGGACTCTCCCTGTCACCATCTCACCAGAAGCGAGGGTTACTCACCATTTCAGGTAGGTCCTACCGTCACAGATTGAGTTTCAGGAGGTAGAGGAGGGCGGGCGGTGACGGCGCTCTCCCGCCCGCTCCCGGCTCCCGGGCGTCTGCACCCACACCCAGACAAGGGCGTCCATTCTCCTCCGAGTTCTGAAGTCTTTATGATGAAGAGCAGGGACTGTGACAGCCCTCGAGTAACCACCACCAGCACTCGACGGATGCGAAGACCTGGGATGGGCTGCGTCTAGAAACATCCGTGCGTCCGAGCGGAACGCAGGCCCCCTGCCTCAGCACCCTGATGCTTCCATGTCCATCTCAAGCCCCCCAGCACACGCCCGCACCCCTCCTCACACCCGCGCTCCGTGCCGGCCCGGAGCCGCCTCCCCGGCTGTCCCCAGGGGGTTTGCAGCGGGTTGCTCGAACCAGGTCTGAGCGAGGGTGGAGCACCGCAGTCGTTGTCTGCTGGGCCCCCTCCCCGGGGAAGCAGGACCCCCGACCCACCGCCGGAACCCCTAGGTTCTCCTGTTTAAAGTGACCGGGCCGGTTGTAAAACGTTGAGCTGCAGATTTGCTCCCTTGCATCCTTCTAGTGTCATTTAACATGTTCTTCCGTCACCTGCTTCCCGTAACTAGGAAGCTGGTTCTACAGCCCTGCCTCTGTGCCGTTGGGAGTTCCGGTGATGGCGCCTCTGGAGAGCGCGTGACAGACAGCAGGAGGCTCACCGCCTCTTCCTGAAGGCGCGATTGACCAGTGGTTCCTCCTCACCTCCTCACCTCACCTCCTCACCCCACCTCCTCACCTCACCTCCTCACCTCACCTCCTCACCTCCTCACCTCCTCACCTCCTCACCTCCTCGCCTCCTCACCCACCCTGGAGCCTTAGTCTCACTCGGAGAGCCACTGAGACAACACTCCACTTGCTCTGCTAAGTGCTGGTTTTCCAATTCCATGGTGCTTCCACGCGTATCCGCCGGCCGGCGTGTGTGGGAGGCATCGGCACCCAGCGTGTTCCTCTGGCGCTGCTCTCCAGAGCGGGCTGAGGACTTCGAGTCTCTCTCTCTCCCTCCCTCTCTCTCACTAAGGACTCATGGATTTGTCTGAATGTGGTAAATTGTATGTAACATAAATCTACACTTTCAACCACTCTTCGGTCTACGGCTCGGTGGTGTTAACTACATTCACACTAGCCACGGCCACCACCGCCTCCAGGACACGCTCAAGGTCCCGACCAAAGCCCTGTCCCCGTGAAACACAAGCGACCCTTCCCTGGTGAGCGTCGCTCTACTGTCTGTGTCTGCAAATCTGGCCACTCTAGGGACCTTCTATCTGTGGGTCAAGCAGGCTTTGTCCTTCTGTGACGGGCACGTGTCACTCAGCACAGTGTCCTCAAGGCTCACCCGTGTTGGAGGAGGTGTCAGAACGTCCACTGTGTGGATGGACTGCACCTCACGTGTCCACTCCTGTGTCAGCGGACGCCGGGCTGCTGTCACCCGTTGGGTGACACCTGCTGGGGTCTGGGGGACAAGGCTCACGGGTCTTCAGTGTGTCTCAGTGAAGCGCAGTCATCATTCTGAAAGATGCCCAAGTAGTCCCACATTTGACCAACTGCCCACGCCGCCCCTGGGGGTCGGTCACGTGGTTCGTCTCTTTAGACCTGTCATCACGGGGCATTTTCTCCACCGGTCGCCCGTGCCGCGTGAAGCAAACCCTCCCTGGCGTCGGTGTCAGTCTGTCCGGGGACGCCTGGTCCTGTCCGCTGAGACAGTCAGTTTTGCCTCCTCCGAATGGGTCCTTCCAGCCTTCCCTGACTCCCTGGCGCCTGCCCACGCTCCGCGGGTCTCCCGCCCTGCAACCTTCGTGACGGGAAGGCAGGGGCCGCCGGGGTTTCCTCGTGAAAGGACAGGAGTTCCCCCAGATGCAGGCCAGAGGGGGTTTTCGGGGCAGCTCTGAACAGAGAGGCCCTGAGAGGGAGGAGGGTGGGGGAGGAACGGGACTTTCGAGAGGGGCCACCCCAAGGGCTCGGTGATTCTGAAACCCTTGTTGCCTCAGGCCACATGCTGCGTGTTGACCACAACCCTACTTCGGCCCGGCCTGCCTCTATCGCCATGGATAATCATGCATAACACACAGGGGTGCTCTCTCTCCGAGCTGACGTGGGAGCGTCCACGGCCTTGGGAACCAACCGGTGCCTGATCTCACGGGCCAAGATGGGTACTTGAGCTCCAGCCTTCACGTCTGTATCTCACGAGTCGGGAAGGAAGAAGTGGAGGATGGTGGAGCCCCTGCCCTTTAAGGAGGCATCCCAGACTTCCCACCCAAGTCCCTCCAGTCCTGTGTCTTCGGGAATGCGGCACCGTGACCACGCCTGGCTGCAGGGGACCCTGGAAGTGTGGTCTCTGCTGCGTGCGTTGATGCTGGGTGTTCTTCCTCAGCGAGGGGGGACAGATGCTGCCTCGGGCACACGCGGTCACCAGATTCTCTTCGACCCGGAAAGGTGGGGGGGTGCGCCCTGGGCAGGCCAGGGATGAAGGTGCCCCCAGATGAGAAAAGGGACCAGAAGGGGTTGATCCGGGGAGGGTGGAGGAGACTAGAGACCAGACGAGCTGGGGAGGGGGAGTCTGAGGGAGCCCCCGGGCCGTGATGGAGAGTGGGGAGCCCACGGAAACCCCCGAGGTCAAGCCTCCGGAAGCAGGATGGGCATGGAGAACGGAGACCTGGACCTGTGTGGCTCCTGACCCGCTGGGCGCAGGAGCTGCCACCTCTGTGCGCACCTACGGAAGTGTGCCCTTGCAGGCGGAGGTAGTGACGCCAAATAGCCTTGTTGTCCACCCTGTCAGCTCTTCAGCAGAAAGTGTCAAGTGACACTTGGGCGACACTTTGGGGGTACACACTCATCTCTACCTACTGGGGATGCAGAGGATCCCGGAGCCCTGCAGGGGGGTCAGAACCATACCGGATCCTGCTGTTGTGGCCAGCCGTCGGCCAGTCTGTCTGTCCCTTCAGTCCGTGAGCCCCACGGGCCGCGTGTCCACACTCCATCCACCTTGGTCCCCTGAGCGTCCTTCCCATCAGCGGAAACCACTCTAGATGCAGCCTCCTGACGGCCAGAGGCTGCTGGGCGGGCAGGGGACGCTCAGATTATGGGGCGTTTGGGACATGGCGAAGGGTCCCTTGTGCTCAGGGGAGCCTGCTCCAGGGGGTCACAGAGTGAGCGGGAAACAGAACAGTAAGTGTCAGAAGAAAGCAGAGATCTTCACGCCCTGGGTGCTGTCGGGGGCGGAGGGCGGCAGGGGACAGCAGGCCGTCGCTGCAGGGCGGCACCCGCCTGGCGGGACAGAGGCGGGCGCACAGACCGGCGAGCTGTGTGGGAAGCTGCGGGGGGAAGGACCCCTCCGCCGGCCCAGGAAGACCATGGAA
>PITB01030624.1:0-16693 GCA_004024585.1 Paradoxurus hermaphroditus
CTGCAAACACAAAAAAATTACAATACGACGAAATGAGAATAATCCACACGCGCCTTCCACCCTGGCCGCCTGCGGAGCGCTGGGCCGTCTCCGGAGGCCCGGCGTTCGGGAAGGGGCCCTGGCTCAGGACGCCGCGGTCTCCCACCGGGGTCTCGCGGAGATTCCGCCCACGGGTACCCCAGGGAATCGGACCCAGCGCCCCCATCCCCACCTGCCCGGGGCGGTAACTCCCGCGGCCGTCGGGTCGCCCGGCGCCCGCCGTGGGGAGAGCCGCGTCCAACCTTCCAGATTCCGTATCAGAAAATCCTGTGCCCGGTGCGGACGGAGGAGAGCCCGACCCCGAGCGGCCTGCGTGAGCTCCGTGCCCGCCGCGTGGCGGGCAAGTCCGAGGGGCAGCGGGCTGCGGGCCTGCCCGGCTCAGGGCCTTGGACTGTTAGCTCGTCGTGTTGCCCCCTCGTGAGGAATCTGGGTCAGTTCGCTAATTCTGTCTCTCATTCCGTCCGGCCCGGAGTTCGCCGTTCCAGCCGGTACCGACTTCATTCACTAGGTTTCAGGCTGTTTTCTGTCGCGCCCTCCTTCTCGTCTCCTTTCTGTTTGCTTCAGCACTTCTTCAGGGGTGCTTCAGAATCCCTTTCAGGGATGTTGACAATCTTTTTAAACACAGTGAACACGGTGATTTGGCAGATTTACTAGACTGCCGGCACATTTCGGAGAGCGTAAGCGCCCAGTGCGGTCAGGCCCCGGCTCGGGAGGCTGCGGGCGGCGGGTTCCGGCTCTGCGCGCAGGGGGTATGGCCGGCACCCCCCCCCCCCCCCGTGTCCAGCCACTGCCCCGCCAGCTCCCGAGGCTTCGGCCCAGCGCTGGGTTTCCACGGTGACGGAGTTCCTGCCGCCTGGTTCCCACAGATGGGGCAGGTCCTGCCGGAGGCCCCGGACGGTGTGGCACAGCCCGGGCCCTGCTTCCTGTCCTCCCGAGGCCCGCGACTTCCCACAAAGCCCCAGGGCACCGGGGACGGTGACCTTAGCGTGGGGGAGCCTCCTGTAAACCCAGCTCCGAACGGGGAGTCTGGCTTCAGCTCTACTTCCACTGGGCGCATCAGTCCCTGTGGCCCCGACCCGCAGGAGCCAAGTTTCCTACCGGCGCCGCACGCCCGGCGCTTGGAGCCCAGCGGGCCGGGGAATCGGGCCAACTCCCCGAGCCGGGTTTCTATTCCGCTTCTGCACTGAGGGGAGTTTTTCCCTTTTGGGGGCGTGGTTGTATTTTTGGGTTTTTTGGTTTCGCTACTTAAATTGTACTTTCCCGCTGCCATCTGGCGTGAGGTACATGAAGCACGCTTGTGCCGCCGTCCTGACTGGAGGTCACAACCTGTCCGCACAGGGCCGCACGGCAGACGGGCAGGCCTGGGGCGGACAGACGTAAGCCCAGCGGGCGGGGGCTCTGCGCAAGACACGCCGGGCTACGGGAAGGGGAGGACGTGGCAGCTGAGCTGTGCAGGGCGGGCCATCTGGTGGGGGAGCCTGGTCGCAAGAGCTCGGAGGTGTCTGGTGATGGGGAGGGGTGTCGGGGGCGTCAGCGGGCCCCCGCCCCGGGGCGCCGTGCAGGAAGGGGTGAGGGAGGCTGGGCATGGGCAGAGGCCAGCCTGAAGGCCCCCACACACCACAGCGCGGAGTCCGGATTCCTCCCGAAGGCTCGAGGGCCCCGCCGAGGGAGCAGGCCAACCGGTCACGGTCCCAGGCAGCGCTCAGACACAAAGGGCTCGCGGAGTCAACAAAAGCCCCCGGGAGCAGTGGGAAAGCGGGGCCGGGGGAAGAGAAGAGGGACAAAGCAGCGCCCAGGCCGCAGCAACCACCCCGGGAAACGTGAGTGACCAAGACCAGGGTCAGAGAGCCGCAGCCCGAGAGAGAGTTCTGAGATGGAAACGAGCATCCCACACGCCGCTTGCCGTGCCCTCCCTCCGTCTAAAGGACCCCCTGGAAGGAGGCGACGGCC
Source organism: Paradoxurus hermaphroditus (assembly GCA_004024585.1). Taxonomy (NCBI): domain Eukaryota; kingdom Metazoa; phylum Chordata; class Mammalia; order Carnivora; family Viverridae; genus Paradoxurus; species Paradoxurus hermaphroditus. The sequence continues at coordinate 1,990 of PITB01030624.1, forward strand.
GGACGTGAGGAGGCCGGTGAGGCGCTGCAGTAACTCGCGGGCCCAGGGCCCGGGAGAGGCGGGCGCGTTCCCGACAGGCTCTACAGCAGGGCCTGCCGGCAGACGGGACAGAGAGAAAGGCCCAGGACGAGGCCCAGGATTCCGGCCCCAGCGAGGGGAGGACGCAGTCCCCATTTTCGGGGGGGGGGGGGGGGGGGGGGGGGGGGGGGGGGGGGGGGGGGGGGGGGGGGGGGGGGGGGGGGGGGGGGGGGGGGGGGGGGGGGGGGGGGGCGGGGCTCTGGGAAGAGCGCGTCTGGAAGGGAGATCAAGAGCCCAGTTTGGGAGGTTGCAGCGCGGTCCGCAGCGGCGCGGTCCGCAGCAGCGCGGAGCGGCGCCGGGCTCCCGGCTGGGACTCCAGCGTCGTCATTCCAGGCCACTCACGAGGCACCGTGCGGATACGAAGAGGTGAGGCCCACGGCGTGTGCCCACCTAGCACCGAGGGGCGGGAAATGAGGGGCCGGCGGGGAGCGGTCGGCAGGCGGGAGGGAGCCAGGGAGGGGCCGTCTCAGGAGCCGACCGCTCCCCGCAGGTCTGGCGCCCGCAGCCGGGCCGGCTGACCGACCACCTGGAGGAGTCGGTGGGGGCCTCGGGCACAGCAGGCCGGGGCAGGAGCAGCGCGCAGGCCTGACCGCACAGAGGTCAGCGGGGAGCAGGAAGAGGCCAAGCCGTGAGCAGGGGGGAGAGAGAACAAGGGCAGTGGCTACGGAAGACACGGGCTCAAGAACGGCCTTGGGGGTGACCCAGACGCATGCTGGTGGGGAGATGCCAGGGGAGAGGGGACTGACAGAGCGGCCACGCTAAGCGGCTGAGAGCAGACCACCGGGCGGTGCAGCAGGCGGACTTTCTCGCGAGCACGTAGCTCCCCTCGATGGAAGGTCCGGCAGCCGAGTACGGGGCGTGGACGCGGACGGCCTGGTAGTTGTGTGGTGGGATTTACAGAAGTCCTCTTTCTAACTTTCCCAGTGTCACTGCAAGTGACATGCAGACAGCTTTGCATAAGGCGTGAGGACGGGCAAGGAGCACTGGGGAGAAGGAGGGCTGCCTGGAAGAGAGGGCCCCGCGGCCAACTGGTCACACTTGACCGGCGCAGCCTCTTGTGATGAAGACAGACCATGGGACTGCAGGCAGGTGAGGAAAAGCAGAAACATGGGGGTGACAAGGGACCAGAACACTAACACCCTGGTGGGGTCACAGGACCATAGGTCCGGGAGGGCTGGATATCAGCATTTTATTTTTAAAGTCTTACTATCTATTCCGGACAGGTCTCCCTAGCTTTAAATGGCATATCTGGTCAAAACACAGTAAGCGGACACCAGAAGCTTGGGAGGCGTGAGAACAGGGCTCCAGAATCCCAGCATGCCCCAGCTAGGAGGTGTTGGTCACCACACAGCCTCCCGATCACTCCTGCGTCCCCGGCTAGGGGAGCCGGTCACTCCCACGCCCCCCCCCCACCCCGCCCCAGCTAGGAGACTGGTACCACTCAGCCTCCTTGATCTTGGCAATAGGCTCCCTCCCGGCAATGGATGGGACTCTGCCTAGCCCCAAGTGCACTCAGCTACAAGCCTCTTAACTCCACGCCCCCATCGGCTCAGTCTTCCTGTAAGTCCTTCATCACCAAAGTCTAAAGCCCCGTTATGTTTTTCATAAAGTCCCAAAGGGTCTTCGTTCACCTATTAAGAGAACACATTTACTTCCCATCGTTTTGGTAAATGTGTTTCTTACAATAAATTCAACAGCCAGCCCATTCCATGATACACCACTCTGGCCACAGTAGAAAACAAATTTCTAAAACTTGACAATTATTCTTACTCCTTAAAGAAAAATCTTTCTCTTTGGACAAAAGAATTCAAGTGAAAAGAGTCAAAGCAAATTTAAAACTTAGGAGTTTAGGTAAACATTCGACAGGAAATTCCAGAGTTTAGGATTCCAAAAAAACATGTTCACATGCGCACTGTGTTGGTATCATTACTGCAGAGAAATGCTGGTGCGGCAGAGCCAGCCCCAAATATGAGCAATGACCTACGCGGCTACCGCCAAGGAATCCACGGGTCAGCAGCCGCACGCTCTCCTCTTCAGAAAGAATGTTTGTTTAAAAAACACTGCACACCAAACGTACTACTAGTGGTGACGCTCTATTTACTGTAACTAAAGTTTGAAGTATTTTTTGAAACTGAATAGATACGACAGTCACTGGAATATTCTCAAGCAGAATATTTAAAACAGAAATCCGAGCAAAGCAGATTTGTGTTCCTTTGGAGATTCCCAGGACTGAGAACAAGAAAAGCAACACATAACCATCAGAATCAGCTCAAGAACTTGGTTTCACACAGGGCTTGAGAATGCAGGCGTTTCTCATTTTAGGACAAGAGGCTCAGACCTGGGTAACAGGCTCAGATCATACAAACCAGACACTGTTCACAAAAACTCACAATCGGGCCAATTGTAAATTAAGTCCCATGGCTCAGATGCCACACTCAACTCCCAAAGTGACGAACGCGGTCGTCCCCGTGGCTCCAAGACGACGACTCTGGGGGGAAGCAGCGGTGACGCCTCGCGCCCACCCCCAGGTCTGACCCCTCCCTCGTCCTGCGCTTCCCCCACCCCTCCCCGGTCACCCGACTCACATCACCAGGGCTTTCTGGTTTTGACCATCCCCATCGCTGGCTCCATCTTAGTTCTTAACGACCTTTCGCTGTTCTGCTAACCTGCTGACACAGAGCGAAGCCCCACGGAAGGCGGAGCTCTCGGTGCCGGGACACAGAGCACAACAGAAGCAGCCTCTAATTTTTAGCGAACAGAAAGGAATGCCTGAAAACCTGACACGCTGACCTGACATGCTCAACTGGCCTGGATTGCTTTCTGTCCATAGAAGCGATGTGCCTCAGCCTGAAGTTTAAAAGCACGTCAAATTTAGAGTAAAAAGAAAATGGGAAGTTTATATACTAAAACGAATCAGCAAATCTTAGGTTCTAAAGCCCCTCTGTCTTAATTAAAAGCATGCTCAGAAAGGTTACGTACAGCTATCCATCTATGGCTGTGAGAAGTTTCTGGATAACCATCTACGTGGTAACCTACTGGCGGGAGAGAAGACGGGCAGGGGGACACTGAGGAAGCAGGGAGCACGCTTCACACCTCCAGAGAACATGACCCGTGGACTCCCGAGACGTGTAGAGGCACTGCAAACGCTACGGCACTGGGCGCTCCAGCCCTGCTCGCGCTTTGCGAGCAGCAGGGTAAAATTCAGGAGCAGTTTAAAAACTCCGATACATATAATTTGTTTTTCCTTGTCAGTTCCTTTAAGCCACAGATCCTGAAAAAGATGTATGCTCATACTTAGTATTTAGCGTGAAATAATCAAGACTGTACAATCTGAAACCAAAAAGGCAGAGTGCAGACCAGTATTCCAATGTGACCTCAACTTGGTTAAAAGCAAACACACACGCGTATTTTTATCTGGATACGAGATACAGTGTAGACGGACGCCCGCCGAACCGCTAAAGAAGGTCACCCACCAGTTCTGGGAAACGGGGCTGGAGACGAGACTTTCGATTTCTATTATTTTTTAATTTCAACTTTAAGTTTGCATTTGCTTTGGATTAAAATAAAAAGGCCAATCTCCCTTCTCTTTTCTTCTTTCTAAACAAAACAGGACACGAGCAGAATGTGCAGGGCCCTCGAGGACACACAGCTTCCCCCGAAGTCCCCGATTCCTATTCTTGCTCCCTCACCAGGGCCCGCACTGTGGCTTCCGCCCCCACCACCGCACCGCCAGCGCTCTGGCGGACACGCCGGCAATGCCCTCGGCCTCGCCGCCCCGCCCGGGGCCAGTTTGGGTACCGCCCCCCCCCACCTGCCCCATCGGGAGCCTTGGACCTCCTCCCTCCCACTCCCTCCTGCCTCGCCCCACCTCCACGCTCTCTGCTCATCCCGTACTGCTGGTGCTCCCGCGGTGACATCCTAGGTCCCCGGCGCGCCCGCCTGTCTGACCACTGTCCGAGGCTGCACCCCCTCCCCCTAGGCAGCTCCCCACCTGCCCCCGAGACACCTCCACTCCAGGCGTCCCAGGAGGCCCAAACCACCCGCTCCAAAGTGAGCTCCTCGGCGTCCTCCGTGCTCTGGCGTCCACCTGAACCTCCACTCTGCCGCGGTACAGGCCTGCGTCCACCCAGTCACCCAAGCCGGACACCTGGACACCACGTGGCCGCCTCCTTCTCCCTCCGTGTGAACTGACTGCTGGGGGCTGCTAACTCCGCTTCACACCAGCGTCTTCTGGAATGTCTCTGCCGCCTCCCCGTCTGCCTGGCCGCCATGTCTCCTTGGTCTGGAGGGGTGGCTCCGCAAGTCCTCCCCCTGCTGCCCTCTCCAGCCACCTCGCTTACCGCTTTGTGCCTCATGCACAACGTGTGGTCCCAACTCATCACAGCTCCCTGAACAAAACCGTCCTTCGCACCCTCAGACCCGTGACCGGCCGCTGTTCCCCTGACCAGCTCCCCCTGCCGCCAGAGGCCATTTCCACACCGGGCAAAGCACACGTCTGCCCTGGAGGTTTCCAGGTGGCTCCTTGGCCTCCCCTCCGTAATCGACCTTTGGGGGAAGCGGGCGGGGGGGAGGCCGCAATATATATTTTGTTTTTGTCACAGCGTGCGGCCCCTTCAGTGCTCACAGCCCACCGGCGACGAGGCTGGGCACTGCCCCAGGGCTGCACGCGCCTCTGGCACACGTACGCTCCGAGTCCCGCAGCCGAGGGCCCGCCGTTGGCGTCACTGGGTGCTGGAGTGGGCATTTTGGAAAGCTTCCTCGGGTCATTCTCCATCCTTCCGTGCAGAGCGACAAGTCAAGCTCTCCATCGTGGTCACGCATCTACAAAGGCAGGCAGCAGCTCCCGTGGCCCGCCCCAGCCCACAGGAGACACAACCCAACAAGGACACGTCAACACGCCCCACACCTGTCCAGCAGCCCCTTCTCCCCGTCGGAAGCCAGCTGCGCCACAGAAGCGGGGTGCTGACAGGGCTAGGGGTTCGGACTCGATCTGCCACACTGCTAACATGAAGTGACTCGGACACCTTCACGTGCTGGCTCGGTCCCCAACAGCACCCACGCACGAGACGGGGGGGTGGGGGGGCACGCCCTGCTCAGCGCTTCCTGTCTGGAGGCGGCGACCCCACCCCTCCCTGTGCCTCCCCACAAACTTCTTCCTGGAACAGCCTACGGTCTCCGCCTCTGCCTCCTGTGTGTCCCGCACCCAAGTTCTTGGAGCCTGTCCCCCCTCCTCCTCACGTCCCCAAATGCTCTCAAGGATCGGCGAAGCTGAGCAGCGCTCAGAGCCCGCGGGTCCCAGGCCCCCGCTTCCCTCCCCACACTGGGTCCCCCGCCCGGGATGCACAGCCACCAGCGCTAGGCGCCCAGGCCCGGTCTGGTCTTCCGGAACTAGTCTTTCCTAAATACTGAGGCGCCACCACCACCAATGGCAGCTTGAACTTGTTCTGTCCAAACACTGGACGTGATTTTCCTCTGGAGGAGAAAACACGCCCCGCGGAGCGTTTGCAGCAGCTCCATCCGGAACTGCCGACGCCTGGCGGCTGCAGCGGGCAGGCAGCGGAGGGTAACCCAGGGCTGCAGGGAAGGGAGCTCTCAAGTCATGAAAAGGCACGGAGGAACCAAAAAGGCATCTGAGTGAGAGAAGCCAGGCTGCAGAGGCCACACACTGAGTGGGTCCAACTCGCTGACGTTCTGGAAGAGGCAAAACCACGGAGACAGTGAAGAGAGCGGCGGTGGCTGGGGGCCAGGGAAGGAAGGGTGAACGGTCAGAGCCTGGAGGACCTCTAGGGCAGCGACTACCCTGTAGGACACCGTAACGGTCACCGTGCATTTGTCTACACCCGCAGAACGCACACCGCCAACAGTGAACCCCAATGCCGAGCGTGGACTCTGGGTGATGACCACAGTCAGCGTCGACCCGAGGACTGTCACGGATGTGCCACCCTGGTGGGGACGTGCACGGTGGGTGCGTGGGTGGGCGGCGGGGGGTCCGAGGGAGGGCGATCTCTGCGGTGAAGCTGGAACTGCTGGAAAGGCATGACGTCTCCCCAGAAAGCAGTGACCTGTGCCGATCTCCTGCCCTGGGCTTGGCACTAGTGTCGCTAATTCCAACCCACCTTCGCTGAGGGCTGAGCCCAAACGTCTCACAGTAGGACGGGGTCGCTTTACCGGCTACGGTGGCACTGCCAGGCGGCTACACACACACACGCGCGGCCCACCCACGGTGCCCACGGAGAGAGCTGATCCTTCCTGACAACCCGCCGGGCTTTTTCCTCTCGGCACCACGCTTTCAGGGTGCGCCGGCGGCGGACGCACATCGGGGCGTCGCCCACGCTTGTGGCCGAGTCCTCCTCCCGCCTCCGTGTGGGCAGAGCACGGTCCGCCCGGTCACCCACTCCCGGACACCTGGGCGGCTTCCACGTTCCGCGGAACACCGCCGCGAACGCTCCCGTACGCGTTTTTACGTGGATTCACGCGCTTTCTTTTCTCCTGGCGCACAGAGGAGACACACTTCCTGCAGCCCCCGCTCCGTCTCTGACTTCCGGTTTAAACCCCCGGCTGGCTTAGCCATCGCTCCTTCCTTGTCTAGAAGGTATGACCTTTAGGCAAAAGGTGCCGTCTCCTCGTGGGCAGTGGCAGGATTCTTGCTTCACATACCGCTGCCTTTCTGCTAAAAGGCAAACCAAGCCAGATTTGTTAGTGAGGAGGGAAACAAAGGCAAAGAAAAACGCAACCTAAATTACGTGTTCCTCCCGCTCTCAGCCCACTGACAGACACCTGAAACACGAGAGCGTGCTCGAGGGACTCCCGGCTGCCTGAGCATGAGTGTTCACGTGTATGTTTCATTAACGACTACGAGTAACCCTAGCTTAACAACAGCCAGCCCCTCAAGGTCCTGAAAGCCTTGCTTCCCAATTCCTCCGAGACTCAGGCCGTCCCGGGGCACCTGGTGGCTCGGTCGGTTGAGCGTCCAACCCTGATTCTGGACCAGGTCATGATCTCGCAAGCCTGTGAGTTCAAGCCCTACATCGGGCTCTGCGGGAACAGGGCAGAGCCCTTGGGATGGTCTCTCTCTCCTCTCTTCTCTCGACATAAATAAACTCTTAAAAAAAAAAGAAAAACCATAGGCTCTCCCTAAGCCCCACTAATTAAAAAGTACGTAAATCAGTCACTCCTCACAATCCTACTGCAGCTCTCTGTCCACGGGTCCTGTCCCCGTGTTATGACAAAATTACCTCTTTGCTAAATTCTTAGCTGTTTGCTCCTGGACCCCACTTCATAATTTCATCAGTTAGCATTTCTGTATTTGAATATAAATAGTTTGTTACACTTAAGACGATTTTAAGTACGAATATACACATACGTCAGTATAAACATATATTTCATGTATTTCAGAAGTAAGTGTACACTAGTGAAATATTCACATGCAAAAGCATCACAATTCAATTTTAAATTTTTTTTTTAACATTTTTATTTTATTTTTGAGAAACATAGAGACAGAGCGTGAGCAAGGGAAGGGCAGAGAGAGAGAGAGATACAGAATCTGAAGCAGGCTCCAGGCTCCGAGCCGTCAGCACAGAGCCCGATGCGGGGCTCAAACTCACAGACCGTGAGATCATGACCCGAGCTGAAGTCGGCCGCCCAACCGACTGAGCCCCCCAGGCGCCTCCACAGTTCAATTTTAAAACTGAGCTGGCAGGGCAGGGGAAAATCAACTAATGAAATAAAGAAGCAAGTGCAGAAATCCTTCATTCAAATAGGAATGAGTGCCTTCCGGAATCTCCTAGGTAGGGTTTTTTTGGGTGTTGTTTTTTTTTTTAACATCACATTATTAGCTGAGCAGAGTTTCAGATTGATTACAAACACTAGAAAGTAAAAAGATGAAAACAACGTGAAGCACACTCACGCCCGGTCTGTATTTACACTGCCCAGCGGCTTGAAACCCAGTGCAGGTTTCGGGGCCGCGCACACCCACTAGAGCATAAGACGGTTTTCACTTGCAAATACTTAATTTCACAGAGGTATGCATGTGCCGAGAAACTGCTGAATCATAAAGAAACTGTCTTTAAAGTAGGAGACCAAAAATGGCCTGTCTGGCCTCGACAGTTCAAAGCCGACATCGGGAACGGCGTAAAACCCATGATGTCCACAGGAGTGTTTAGTTAGACTGGACTTTAAGAAAAAGGTTACAGGGGCGCCTGGGTGGCTCAGTCGGTTGAGCGTCCGACTTCGGCTCAGGTCATGATCTCACGGTCTGTGAGTTCGAGCCCCGCATCGGGCTCTGCGCTGACGGCTAGGAGCCTGGAGCCTGCTTCAGATTCTGTGTCTCCCTCTCTCTGACCCTCTCCTGCTCATGCTCTGTCTCTCTCTGTCTCAAAGATAAACATTAAAAAAAAATTAAAAAAAAAAAAAGAAAAGAAAAGAAAAAGGTTACAGCAGCTGCCCTGGAAGGGGGCCTAAGACAGAACTTTTTTTATACAAACCTTTAAAAAAAATTTTTTTAACATTTTATTTTAGTTTTTGAGAGAAAGAGAGCATACACGCACGCATAATCATTAGAGGGGAAGAGAGGGAGACACAGAGCCCAAAGCAGGCTCCAGGCTCCGAGCTGTCAGCACAGAGCCCGACATGGAGCTCGAACCGCAAACCGTGAGATCGTGACTTGAGATGAAGTCAGACCCTTAACCGACTGAGCCCTCCAGGCGCCCCAAGAAATATTTTTTTAATGTTTGTTTATTTTATTTTTGAGAGAGACACAGCACAAGCAGGGGAGGGGCAGAGAGAGAGACACACACACAGAACCCGAAGCAGGCTCCAAGCTCCTGGCCGTCAGCACAGAGCCCGACGCGGGGCTCGAACCCCCGAACCACGAGATTGTGACCTGATCCAAGGTCAGATGCTTAACCGACTGAGCCCTCCAGGCGCCCCGACACTATTTTTGGATACAGTAAGAAAGGACCACATGGAAGAGCCCCCCTCCGCTGTGTCCCCTCTCCCTGTCCCACGCAGCAGTGACCACGGTCACGGGTTTCCTGTCAATCTCAGGTGTTTATGTGCCTAAGAAACAGACACGCCTTTCCCCTTGCTTTTCTCCAGGTGACGCTGTAACTGACGCGGTTTGCATGTCGGGCCAGGCCTACGCCCTCCGTTTTTACCGCCGTTCAGACCGCAAATCCGAATGAATGCGAGAGGCGTCACTATCCCCCGCCCCCCGCCCCGAGGGACACCTACTACAGCCCTCCCGTCTCCCCCTCTTACAAACAACACGGCGATAACTCACTGTGAACAGGTGCCGAGTGGGTCTGCCTTAGAATCTGTGAGTCAAAGGACATTCATAATTTTCACAGATGCTGCGGAAGTCCTCCTCAGGGCCCGGCGGTCCGTGGAGACACCTGTTCCCTTCTAGCCCCGCCTCCCGGCACCATCGAACCTGAGCTCAACGGCGCGCCCTCTCAGGTCCGTCCTCCGTCCCCTGTGCCTACCGTACAGGGGTCCCCGAGATCTTTCCAGCCAGCCAGAGTCCGACGAGCGTCTGAGAGGCAGTGCGTCCCGCGACACTCCATCACTCTCCTGACCCCACGACCACGGCAATGACTGTGACATTTCGTTACAAAGCAGCTCAGCTCGCTGGTGAGACTGTCACACTTACCCACTTCCCCCCAGTAACCTGCATCACGAGTGGCGTGTCATCCGTATTTCAGTTCTCTCTGTCACACACAGATGAGATTCCTCTGCTTTTACTCAACCTCACACTTGTACGCAGCGGCCACCTTTTCCTTCGCGAGCCTCTACCATCCTGCAGAGAACGGCTCTGATCACGGTCTCTGAAACCTCAACCCTCATCGGCAGCCAGGGCACACGCCTAACTCAGGGCTTCTGGAACACTCGTGCCTCGTGTCCACATGAGGAAATGTTTTGCTGTAAACTGATTTTTACTTTTTTTGTTTACTTTATTTCTTCTGAGAGAGAGTGCGGGGGGCGGGGGGGGAGAGGGAGAGAGAGAATCCCAAGGCTCAATCCTGCAACCCTGAGATCATGACCTGAGCCGAAATCAAGAGTCGGACACTCAACCGAGCCACCCGGGCTCCTCTGTAAAGTGATTTTTAAAATTTATTTTATATTATAATTAGAGTATTGTGTTTATTTTTAAAACTTTGTGTTTAAACAGGGTTTCTGGTATTATTTCATGACAGCAAAGATTTTCATTTAAGATATTGTTAAAAAAAGTGCTGGGTTGCTCTGAAGTGTTCCAGACCTGCCGGGTCAAAGGTTATGCAATCCCGGTCTCCATGTTTGCTGCGTCACGGATGACAGTGAACCACGTCAACAGGAGATCTACTGCTCCGCCATTTCCGTACGCATTTATGCTTTACAATGAGGGAGGTTTCGTGCCCTGACCAAGCACGGAAGTGTACACATCGCAAACAAGCAGCACCGTCCCCACTGACGGCGAAGGCCGCGCGGTCACTCTACGGCCCTGTGCCAGGTGAGGACCGCCTTTACTGCTCTGTGAACACAGAACATTCTTTGCAAAAAAAAAAAAAAATTTTTTTTGTTCAAATATCACTACAATTTCTCCCTTTAGAATCGTTGCCTTTCCGACCCCCCAAGACGGTAGAGGGTAGACTAAAATCGTATCCTGTTACACGGCAGTGAAACGACTCACAAACCTACGATTGTTTAGCTGAACACCCGAATCATTAACGTAAACACCGCACACACGGTACATGTGCCCAAATACAAGGCAACTGCGAGTAAGAAGCGACGTCCCCACTTCCCGACTCAGACAACTGCCGAAAGTCCTCGCCACCTTCCTGTGCACCTGCTAGGAGCGAGCACCGCACGGTCGGCTCGGGCTCAGCCAACCCTCCGTGCTCGCTGAAACAGAGAGAGAGAGAACACGGCTCCTTCCGGCCGCCGGCTGAGTTACTACACCTGACGTGCATCTTCCAGCTCCGGTCACGGCGCGGGGATTTAGAACAGACCCGCCAGAGCCCTGAACCCCGTTTCCCTTCTTTGCTGTGAGGCAGGAGCTCATCTTCGGCGAGCCACCCTCTGACACCAACCACCACGTGGGCACTCCCTCGTGCCTACGGAACATTCTGGCTGCAGGACGCCAGGCAGACTGCCGCTACCCTGCTCACCCCTGACACGTTCTAGGACCACTGGGCATCCTGCCCGAGCACGCCGGTGGCCTCCTTCCTGGCCACGACAGCACCATCCAAACATGGGCCAAATGAATCCACGGAGTGATGGAAACGCGGGGTGTTTCGGGCACCCTGAACCTGACCCAGCGCTGCCCTGAGGGGAAGGGCGGTACGCCTGACGGACGCCCCTGCTCCTCCACCCACGCGGTGCCATGCTGGTCCCGGGCACCACTCCGGAACCGCCACGGCGGCTTACGGGTTAGCAGTTCTCCCGGAAAGCCCCAGGGGGCGCACGAGGTCCCGGGAGTTCCGTACAACCCTAACACCCCAGTGCTGCCGGTGCACACGAGCGCTTCGATTCCGCAAAGAAAGCCACCGTCAACTCTGTGACGTGGGGTTACGCACCCTGAACTTACTAAATGAGGACGTCCCGGTGCGTGAGAGGGTCCAGACCCCACCTTCCAGGGCCCTCCCAGGTATGAGCGGGCGCGACCGCGGGGACGGGACCGCAAACTTCCACCCACCTCCTAGCAGGTACCTCCGAAGAGCAGAACTCTGCATGCAACGGGGTCACCGAGCCCGCATGGGACCTCGGGGGCCCTCCCGAGAGAACTCAGGAGGCGATGGCCAGCATTTTCACAGGTGCGGGAGGTGCGGGCAGGAGCCCAAGGCCAGCATAGGAGGCCCGGGGCGGCCGCCCGCCACGGTCCCTGGGGACGCCACCCGGAAGACGGGCCTCTCGGGACGAAGTGAGGATGGCACGAGAAACCGCACCCGGAAGCCTCCTGTGGCTCTGCGAGGCTGCAGGCCCCAGAGCGAGCACGCCCTGCCCGACACCTGCCCACAGTCCCGGGGCAAGTGCTGTGGCGAAGGCTGAGAGCGAGAAGACGACTGAACCCGACGACAGCTCTGCCTCTCCCCCGTGCAGTTTTCCTAACAAGAAAGACACCGCCTACGGGAAAACGGCAGAGCCGCGCTGGTGGAAATGCCAGAATAAAGGGTTTATTGTCAAGGGAGGAAGCGGAGCGTCTCTGCGGCCTGCAGGGCCCCCCACCCCCTGCACCCGCCCCGACCCCACCCGTCACTCCCTGGTTGGACTCGGGCCCTTGGTGACCACTTCCCGGTGAGCTCACACCCTCGCCCTCCCCCTCCCCCTCCCCCATCACCCATTCTCCCGCACCCTTTCCATGGACCAGCCACGGACCAGCCACGGGCCACCGGCCAAGTCGGCACACTGCTCCCCGCCCCCCCGAGTGCACGATGGGACACCCCAGACGGGACTCGGCCACTCGACCTCCACGTGAGGGTGCCCCCGGCCCTGTGATCCGTCCACGCCAGAGCGCTGGGGCACACGTGGCGCTCACTCCCCGGCCCCGCAGAGCAGCAGCAAAGTGTGGCAGCCCAACGACAGGCACAGGTGGAACTGAAGCAGGGACGTACTGCTTCCGGCAGCACCTCCCACTGCTCTGGGGGCCCCCTCGGGGCGCTCACGTCTTGCCAACCCGGCTCACAGACGCCTCTGCCCCAAAGGGTCTTCCCTCCAATTTAACGAAGAGCAGGGGTGGAGGCACCGCCCCGTAACTGGAGGCACGGACTCGGGACCGCCTCCCGTTACGCGCCGCAGACAGACACACAAGCCCAGGAACGAGCAGCCCTTTAATGTGGACAGTTTACTGAGCAAAGGCAAGGTTCCTGAGGTGCTGGGCGAGGTACCGTAAGATGCAAATACTGACCTCGATGACTTTGTATCTGCTTCACGTGCTAGGCACAGGTTTCCAAAACCGTCCCTGCCCTTCACCACGCGGACTTCTCAGCGCCCCCAGCGGGGCTCACGTAATTACCTCACTTCACAAATCCGAACACAGGCCCACGCAGGTCAGCGGTGCACAAAGGTCACTGGGTTACTAAGCAGCTGGGGACTTGGAATTAACAGGGACGTGATCTTCAGGGGACAGGGGTTTGTAAGTACCGAACGCACGTCCCCATGCAGGCCGACTGCCCGCTGGACGCAGGGTGCCCTGGCGGCCGTCATTTTAGCCCTCCTGAACCTGCATACGATACGGGGGAAGAAGTCATATTCTCTGCTTCACAGATGACAGCACGGTCTCCGGAGCGAACTCTCCCAGCTGGCCCAGCGGGTGAGCATGAGGGAATGCAATCCGCCCGCTTCGGTTTGCGGGCACAGCCGTCGCTAACGTTAGTCGGCCAGGTCACCAGTCGTCTGCTTTGGCCACCCGGCCTCCGCGCCCCCTTCCCTCCCTCTAGGGAGAGCCCCGGGTCCCCAGTCGCCGTCAGGGCCCGCGTCGCACACGGGAGGGAGCACGCGCCCGGGCAGGACACGCGGCTCCTCCGCCCGGACGCCCCGGGCGGGGCTGGCACCAGGCCCCCGGACTCGGCACGCTCGCCCTCTCACAGCTTGTCGTCACGACAGAGGGCTCCGTCCACGTTTCTCGGCGCAGGTACGAAGTACACCACCTCCGCCTGGGAATGCCCCGCACCCGGGAAGTGCTGGCAGGACGGGCGCCAGCACCGGGCACCACACGCGCCCCCGGCACTCACGGGTACCTCTGGGAACCCCACAGAAAAGCACTTTTCACCGTGCCAAGCTTCCCTGGCGGTTCACCGGTGACCACCGAATACTACCATGTTCACCGCCGCTTCTCAAATACACGGTCTCTCGAGAGGCCCTCACAGAGGCACCGCGGTCACTGTCCCCACAACCCAAGCGGCAGAGCGAGGGCCTGGCAGGAGCCCCCTCTGAGCACGGGCTGCAGGCCGCCGGGCACGAGAGAGCAGCTCCCCACACAGGGACAGTGGAGAAGACGCCTGCCCTTTCCTTCTGCCTCCCGCCTCCCTGCCCTGCTCCCGAACCTCCACTCGGCTGCCCTAGGTTCCTGCGGGGAGGCTGAAGGACGTGGACAGGCCACACGTGGGGGGGGGGGGGGGGGGGGGACACGTACCAGAGGCACCCCACCCCGGCCGCGTCTGCGGGGAGCACAGAAGGGAAGGGTGCGGGGTGCAGACTCCATACGGGCCCCGGCAGGCCCCTGGCGCTGACATCCGAGCCCGAGGTCCCGCAGGAGGTACGGTATGGGAGGCCCAGCGCCCTCCTCCGGAAGGCAGGGCACCGAACGGCGGGGAGCACGCTGCGAAGACTCCTCAGGGCGAGGACGTCTGCCCTGTGGGGGGACCTAGAGGCCAGCAGCGAGGAATATGCCCGCTCCATCTCCCGGACACCCGTCCCACCCCCGGCCCGGGGCCAGTGCGCAGGGCAGACGCTCGGAACGTCTGCTGGATGACGAGAGGCTGCCGCCCCCACCGTTGCGACGAGGACGCTGGAGGCTCGGGGAGGCGGCGGCGGCGGCGGCGGTGGCGAGGGAGAGACAGTCCCCGAGTCCTGCCAACTGCGCTGGACAGACCGCGGGCCCACGCTGAGCGAGGGGTGCGTGCGGGGAGCGGCTGGGATCTCCCCGCAGACC